>JAOSBP010000006.1:27078376-27097041 GCA_027563825.1 Erythroxylum mucronatum | reverse complement strand
TTCAATAAAATATTTTATTTTTATTTATTTTTATAAAATTTTCATCTTATTTATTATATTCCGGTTTGATAGCGGTTCATTACCGATTGAACCTCTAAACCTTAAACCTTTCCTTCGACCGGTTCGATATCCGGTCCGGTTTTTAAAACATTGGTTTCAAATATCTTCAACTACCGTCTCAGATAACCAAGGAAAATTCAAACCCGTAAAACCCATAGTATTAAAAACCCCATCATTCGAGAACAACTTCTCATAGAACCCCACTGTCATATCCTTTAATAAAGCCGGATCAGACACCCACTCCCCAGCATCATTCTTCAAACATTCAATTTTATTCTGTCTCTAACGAACCCTAGTAATCGCATGATAATACTTAGTACATCGATCACCATCCTTTATCCAGGCAGCACGAGACTTCTGAAACCAAAGTGTCTCTTCCTGTTTCAAACTCAAATCATATTGGCATAACAAATCTTTTTCAAGCAACAAGAGAGATAAAGAAGGATGATTCTGAATAGCCAACTGAACACCTTTTATTCGCTTTAGTAAAACCCTCTTTTTCTTAAAAATATTAACTAAAACCTCCTTATTCCAACTTACAGCTTGTTCCTGAACTGACAAAAGAGCACTAGAAATAGAATCATGAGGCTCAAACCATGCCGATGAAACAACTTGCTTAAAATCCTCCTGTAAAGTCCAAGCAGCCTCAAACCGGAACAACCTCTCCAAAAAAAAAAGAAGAGAAACCTCTCAAAGACAATAAGAGAGGAAAATGATCAGAAACAAGCCGAGACAAAGACATAATTGAAGCTTCTGGAAATCTCAGCCGCCAACTAGCATTACATAAAGCTCGATTTAGATGTTCTTGTAAAACACCAATTCTAGCAATTGAGCGTGTCCAAGTAAACTGACAACCCACACAACCCAAATCTAGAAGGGAACAATAATTCCAATGCCGTAAAAATCTACTACAGTTAGATACAGATGGTAACTCACCCCCTTTTTTCTTATGGACATATGCAATGTCATTAAAATCACCAAATAACAACCAAGGCTTATCTACATAATCTGCAATATCATACATCTGAGACTAGAAAAAATCTCGTTTGCTATGAATAGGACTAGCATACACCGCAGTAAGAAACCAGCTACTACTCCCCTAATAGCAACTGGACAATGAATAAACTAAGTATCCATCCGTAGCAAATGTATATCACAAACATTCTTATTCCAAAATAACCAAACACCACCAGCAAAACCAACATAATGAGAAAGGAAGAAGTCAGAAAAACCTACCTTCTTTGCCACTCTAGTCGCTCTGTCATCCAAAATTCGAGGCTCCACAAAAATCAAAATGTTCGGACAATAAAGATGACATAATTCTTTTACATGGGTCCAAAAAAACCCTCTTCGTAACTCCACCACAATTTCACTGAATTATTTTTAAATCCATTAAAAATAGATTAAAAGAAAGAGCTAGAAACTTACAACTTTCTAGGTGGGCTTCGACTCTAACAGCGACCACCACCATCTCTATTATCATTTGAAATATCATCATCGGTCTCCGACGAAACCACATCATTCACCGCACAATCAACTTTATTAGCCAAAGCTTCTGAAATTACTACTGGTTTCTCACACACAATGATATCACCAGCAATTGGGTCGGGAGGTTTCAATTCATTTGAAACAAATTTTGCCACTAACCCACCATTAACATTATCAATCACTGGCAACACAGGCACCCCTGTTGACAAAATGCTAGGAACCTGAGATTCCACGACTAAGATCTGGTCTGATGCATTAGACACCATATCCTCTACATTCGGCCCAGAACGTTGTCCAAACTCCAAAGCCTCCTTTTGCCTATTTACAACCATTGGACCCTCAGAAACAGGCCTACGAATAACATACCCATTCCGAAACTGACCCTTCTCACTACTAGACCTTCTAACCCCCTTAACCACTACAAGCTTCTTACCTTTATCTCTTAGACCCACAGTCCCACAAACACTAGTAAGCCTTTTGCTAGGCCCAACCGAGCCCTTATCCACCTTGACAACCACTCTATCCTCCACCTGTAAAGATTCAAACCGATTTCTAGTGATAGTGTTAGATACTGTCTTCTCCTGAGAAATAGGGGAAGACTTACTTCTAACAATACACCTTTGTTTACGTTGTGCAACCAACTATGGGCCAAAGATATCTTCTTTAGAATTTGAACTATCATCAACCATCTCCATATTCTGAGCTACACCAGTATTCTCCGCCCCAGTTATCACCGGAACCACCACCTCCGTACAATTTTCAATACAATAATTGACACGGCCACATCCTGAACAAACCCCTAAATTTCCTTCATACTCCACACGTCGCCATGCACCTCCAATAAAACCTTAGGAACAAGAGGTTCGTCAAGATTCAATTCCATACAAACTCTAGCAAAATGTCCTTTAATAGCCATAGACGTCTGCCTATCCACCTTAATGGGCGTTCCAACAGCACTAGTCACTGTAAACAGGAATTCATCACGATAAAATTCCATTGGAAATTCAATAAAATGCACCCAAGTAACCATTGAGGAAATTTTAGCCGTAGATGGCTGGAAACCAGGCTTCCACTTCTGAATATATGGCTGACCTCCAACAATATAGGGATCATCAGACACAATTCACAACATATCCTCTTTCTCGTCAAACTTGGAAAGGTAAAAACTAAACCCCAAATCAATAATATCTAGTCCTGCAGAAGGCTTCCAAAGTAAGTTCAACCGATTCTCCAAGTACGTAAAATTAACAGACCTCCCGTAAACTTTAACAAGTAGAGCATCTTTCCATTTACCACTAACCTCCTGGAGAATATCATCATCAACCAGAACCTTTGGTCGTAAGTAATCATTCCCTTCATACTCTAAACGAATTTTTCTTGTCCACTGACTACAAAGATCAAAAGCCGAACTCTGACCTATCGAAGAAGAGGACTTTGCACTGCCCTACCAAACATTATTTTGACTATTTTGTTTAGCACAGTCATATCAATTTTCTACTAATGTCAAAATGATCTAGAATAGTCATGTTTGAGTGATGATTCTAGTCAATTTCTCTTGTTGTCTTTGCTGAAGCTAGTGAAATAGATAAGCAACTTTTCCTTACTTTTCTATACTTAGCAATACATACATGTCGAATTTTATGGTATAAAAATTTTGATTTATAGATATAATGTATTCATTTTCTAATTCTAGGTTAAGGCTATAAATTTTCCTTAGTCTTGATAAGTTTTTGTACTTGCATGATTTTTCAGATAAAGGAATTAAAATTTAGAAGCTTACTGTTTATAGAAACTTTTTTATCACCTATAATTTTAAACCTAGGGTACCATTTATATGGATGGATTGATTGGGCCAACAAAGTCTGCCTTTGTTACTTAGATTGTGCAAATGGTTAAATTATGTAGTATACGGCTTATAAATTGCACTATTTGTAGAGTTAACAAATTGCTCACTTATAGAATTTGCTAAATAATTTGACCAAAGAGTTGTGTTACATATTGAGGTAATTGAAACAAAATTCTAAGTTCCAAATTTAAAGTTTGTGACTAATATTATACTAGAAGGAACTTACTATTCTGCTATACTCAGTTACTCAAATGATTTGCACTTGTTTTCCTTCATTTGCTTTATTTTCATGACAACTTACCAAGCTTAACTAAAAGATTTTTTATTTTATTAAATAAAACTGTTAAATAGGGACTTTGTTAGTTTGGTATTAGGGATAAAGTCATATTGAAAGTTACTCTTCATATATAGAAGAAGATTAATAGTAAGTAAATGCATCGAGAGCCAGTTTGAAGTATGATAAGCCATTCAAAGCACTCGGTAAAGTTGTGAATGTTGCATACATACAGGAATTGTCTGAACAATTGAAAGCAAGCCTAACTTTTTATGATAGTTTCCTTAAACCTTATTATAAGGATGCAAAAAAATCCCAGTGGAAGAGCTCCATTAGTTGTAAGCACATATTTTGATGAACAAGTAAAGAAGATTATTAATAATCAAATAATAAAAAATATAAGAATAATTACAGAACTAAGTTCTTAGTTCAATAAAAAGAACTAAGTTTTTTTGACAAAAGAATGAAATTCATTTGGTGGGAGCAGTTTGGCTAGGATTATATTTTTCTAGGCATTGATGAGCTTTGAGAAAGAACTAGCAAGTTATGGTGTTAGGAAGGCATGTTAATTAAACTAAGGCAACTATATTTTATGGAATCAAGTGGGTTTGATCTCCAATTAATTGTGACAGACTATTGGTATATTGATTGACTTGATTATGGTGAGGTGAGATGGACTAATTATAAGAGTGTATGGATAGACAAACACTAAAATATGCTTAAAGGGCGTGTTGATGGATTAGATTATAGAAGTGAATCAATTGAATCATGCATAAATTGACTTAGAAGTTAACTATCCATTATCTTTGGACGAAGATATAGAGTGATGTGACAAAGTTGATGATTTAAAATAAGAAAAAGGTGGCCGATTGATCAAGGACAGGAATGTAATAAATTGGTCTTTTAATTTTATTATATTGTAATTATGGGATGAATCCAACTACATGCATCTTGTTGATTTCGCCCTTAAGATCGCACCCTAGAAAGATCAATAATTAAATCATTAAATAAGATTTTATATAATATATTTATTCTTTAAGACTAAGAAAATTAAATTTCATACTATCTAAAAAATATATCTTTAAAGCCCAATTGATATAATTAATACTAATTTGAAATATTTTGAAATTCAAATTAATAATACACGACAAAGAATCAAAGATCCCACGGCTTATTCCTTTAACCTTGTCCTAAGTCAATGAAAAAAAAAAAGAAAAACGCAAATTTATTATTTTTCTTTTTAAGTAAAAGCCAAATTTACACTTGGGAGCCGCCACCTAACACCACCTCTCCAGACTCCAGGGTCCTTTCAACGGACTCTCCCACGCCTGTCACGCACATCGTAACCTCCGTCGCGTTCGCTTCTTTTCCCTCACCTTCTCACCTTTCAAGCACCTCCAACTATGCAGACTGCCGCCTTCACTCTTCGCTCCACTCCCTCCCTCCCCGTCCGCCGAACTTGGCCACTCAAGCCTGGCTTCGCCTACCGCTTTGACTCTGTTCGCGCCTCCCTGAAGCGTTCCGATCTCGACGGGCTCAGCAATGCCGCTTTGCCTCGCCGATCCTGGTCGCTCTCCGGTTCTTCGTCTGCCCTCCGGCCGTGGAATCCTCTGCCGCTGGTTGTATCCGAGAGGAAAGCCGAGAGCTTTGAGGTTCGCGCCACGGCTGTGCCTGAGAGCGCCGATGAAAGTGAGAAGTCGTCGAGCTTTGGAAGGACTTTGGAGCTTGGATTGTTGTTTGGACTCTGGTACCTTTTCAATATTTACTTCAATATCTACAACAAACAGGTTGGTTTTTTTTTGTTTCCTTTTTTGGTGAAAAACAAGGGAAACTTTCTTTGTTGTCGTTGATTATAAAATGTTAGATCGCAAAGTGAAGGCTGGTTGCAGTTTTTATTGTTTTGATATTAATAATAGTATTGAAGAAATCATTTTCCAAAGAAAAATGTTTGTTTCTCAAAAGAGATCCATTTGTTTTTGGTTTTAGAAGCTTGACGTGAAAGGAGTATGCTCAAAAAGGGAAAGAAACCTAAAACGTTTTTAGGTTTTGAAATTAGGAGATTCTGAGTTCATTTGTCTACGGTAGAATTGACTAAATTTTTCATATGAAAAGAAATATATATTTAACAAGGTAGTGTATCCCAAAACTTGTCGTATCGATATTTGTTTGACTTATATATGGACCGTGTTCTTGTTTCAGGTTTTGAAAGTGTTTCCGAACCCAGTGACTGTAACTGCGGTTCAGTTTGCTGTTGGGACAGTTCTTGTTGTTTTTATGTGGACTTTCAACTTGTACAAGAGGCCAAAGATTACTGGCGCGCAGGTACTCTACCTAATCGGAAACTGTTTGGTTTTGCTACGTGTGTGCTGTGATGGTTTGTAAATGAGGCTGATCGTTATAAATGTTCCCTCAGCTTGCTGCTATCCTGCCATTGGCAGCCGTTCACACGCTTGGAAACCTTTTCACTAATATGAGCCTTGGAAAAGTGGCTGTTTCATTTACTCACACAATCAAAGCTATGGAGCCTTTCTTCTCTGTTGTCCTCTCTGCTATGTTCCTTGGTGAGGTGAGTAGTCTTATTCATTTAGTCTCAATGATTTTCTTCTGTGGATGCACGCGATAATGTTTACCCATAAGCAAATTTGTCCACAGTAGCAGCCTTTCTCATGTATTTTCTCCTTATTCAGTTTTCCATATTGATGTTTGCTTTTGAAGATCTTATAACTAGCTGATTACTCTGACCTTCCCCAGTGTGGGAAAATTGTTGCTGCGTATATATCTTTGTTGGCGTTAAAACCTGCTTAAATTGCTCTTGATTCTTGACCCTGAGTCCTGCCTCTTGTTAATCCTTGTGTTGCAGTCTCCAACTCCCTGGGTAGTTGCCTCTCTTCTGCCAATTGTTGGTGGTGTGGCACTTGCATCTGCCACTGAGGCCTCTTTCAATTGGTACGTACAACATGCATATATTCTTTACTGTCCACCTCTCTTGTTCTTGTATTGTTTCCCAGTCTCTTCAAAGCGTGTACTAAAT
The DNA here is from genome assembly GCA_027563825.1 of Erythroxylum mucronatum. Taxonomy (NCBI): domain Eukaryota; kingdom Viridiplantae; phylum Streptophyta; class Magnoliopsida; order Malpighiales; family Erythroxylaceae; genus Erythroxylum; species Erythroxylum mucronatum. The sequence goes on along the minus strand of JAOSBP010000006.1, from coordinate 27,090,342 downwards.
GCTATACCATTTACACAATTCTTGTACCTTATGTAATAATCATTTTGATTTTATTTGTTTGGAAATAGGGCTGGTTTTTGGAGTGCTATGGCTTCCAATTTGACTAATCAATCACGAAATGTCCTAAGCAAAAAAGTCATGGTTAAGAAAGAGGTAATCTAAACCTATCTGGTTGACTTTGTTGGTTTTATTTGGTTTATTTCTTGCTTGGAGGAAGCATTTTATGCACGTAATACTTGTGTCATATGATGTCTGCTACCAGTGCATTATCTGTGGCTTGTTGATTGGCAGGACTCTATGGACAATATCACCCTCTTCTCGATTATCACGATTATGTCCTTTATCTTATTAGCCCCTGTGGCTTTCTTCATGGAAGGTGTCAAATTTACTCCGGCATACCTCCAATCTGCTGTGAGTTTTTTGTTTTGTACATGGCTAAGAATATTGCTATGAAATTACTTAAAGACATGATTGGTTTAAGTTTATGCCTGATTTCTTCTATGTTCATTTGTTTGACAGGGATTGAATCTTAAAGAGCTGTATGTTAGGTCTCTGCTTGCTGCACTTTGCTTCCATGCCTATCAGCAGGTAATTTTTCTTGTTCCTTTCCATACTTCACATTTGTTTACTATCAGAATGACTGACCTGTTTTACTTTATTGCTTTACTATGTAATTCTGTAAATGTGTGTGTTGCTGGTTAAGATGTACCTTCCTACAAGGTCATCTTGGTTGGTAAATATGTATAGGTTGGTTGTTGTGGCTGTTTCGGTTCATAAGGCACAAATAGTGTTCCTCATGTTCTTAGATAAGACTACTCCTTTTGGTTCTGGAAAGAGATTTGCAGCTTTGGCAATCTCTTGATATGTACATAACTCTTTGTTGATTTATTTAATTTACTGATTTACCCCAAAAAAAAAGCTAATCTTCCTATACTGTGCTGTTGCAAGTATGCTCCAAGTTAAGAATGGAACTCTTGATTGATTAAGATTTTGTAAATTTGTTGTTGGAAAAAGGGTTGTCCTTGTCATGCTAATGATATTCTGTGATAAAATGTTGCTTTATGCAGGACATTGCAGAATTAGGTTATATGACCAATGTAGACGTTGCTCTATTATTTCACACTGTTGACTCTTGTTAGTGAAGAATATAAAGTAGAATGAAAACATTAATGGTAACCTAGTGTTTGACTTCATTTTAGAGCACGCAAGCTTCCGTAAATTCTGGTGTATTGTTTCATAGGGTCATAGGCAGCAAGTTCTCGTACTTTGTTGTTGGTAGTGATTCATGCTGGGACAAAACAATTTTGCAGGTTTCCTATATGATATTGCAGAGAGTATCACCTGTTACCCATTCGGTTGGCAACTGCGTGAAGCGTGTAGTTGTAATTGTTAGTTCTGTTCTCTTCTTCCAAACGCCAGTGTCACCCATCAACTCTCTTGGTATGATTATTAATTCCTCGTACGGAAACAAAACAGTGAAGTTAATCTTTCCATATTCATAATGAACTTATTTTCGCCTTGGACACAGGGACTGGGATTGCTCTTGCTGGAGTTTTTCTGTATTCAAGGGTGAAGCGCATCAAGTCAAAGCCAAAGGCAGCTTGAAGATACGTGACTAAGATTTTGTACTGAAATTTGGCCACTCAATCATAACATCCATAATGTTGCACTAAAGAAGCTCTTTGTAGATTAGGCAGAGAAATGAGGTAGCTCATTTGGTTGGCATGGCTCTTTGTTTCTCCCTTCATTTTTTTCAGAAACAGACAAATTCTTGTGGATTGCTTCCTTCAAATTCTATATCATAGAGGGTGTTCTAATGTGCCTTGCTTGACCTTTTTAGTATTTAGCTGCTTATCCCGACAATAGTTCATTTTCTGATAAGCTAGCCTTAACATCCAATTAAGGAAGCCTCCATGATCTGGCCTTTATGGATTTTACTATAGGAGGAAAAAAAGATATTGAACATGACATCGAGGATTATAAAAATCTCATGAGGATAGCCAATAAAACGATAAAACAAGGAAGGCTGGGTTGTTTCTTGAGAAAAATTAGTAGGTACAATCGAGGTAGGGAGAAATAAAGAAAGAGCCCTCCGTGATGGTCAAAAACCAAGAAACTTAATGGGGAGCCATTGTCTACTTGAAAGGTAATCCACATGATCATTAAAGGAGATAATAAGGAGTCAAAATCTCAGTGAAAGAAAGCCCCATAAGAGGAGATTAGCAAGAAATGATTTGATTATAACATACTCTGATAACAGGATGAAGGTATGTAAGATCACCTTTTAGGAAAATGGATAATAGGTTCTTAATTAACCCTCACGAAGATGCCACATTTGTAACTTTACCAAAATCCAATTCTTTGGTCAAAAGAATATTGGTAGATACATAGAGTGTCGTGGATATTTTATCATAGCCTTCAAAGAGATGGGACCTCATAATAAATAGATGTTTAAAAAGTTTTGAATTTGTCTAATATTTTTGCTTTAGAAAATTTTAAAACAATTAACATTATTATAAGAAAGAATAATATAAACTCATAGAAGTTATCTTTTTGTAAACTTTAATGAAACTTGAAGCTCTTAGAGTCAATAAGCAACCTAAGGACTAGGCTGATAAAGTTTTAATATTCGAGAATCAATTAGACAATTATTGTAAGATAGGTAGCAAATGCATGAAAGATAACAAACTCACACGATGCTACCATCGTTAGGAGGAGCTTCATCTACATCCATATAATTAGTACCATTGGAATATGACACATAGTGGCAAAGCCCAATAGTCAATAGCCATTACTTTTTTTGGTTACCCATGAGGTGTCCTAGACGAGTCCCAACTATGGGAAGGCACCTTTAAGCCATCCACACCCAGACTAATCCCCGCTCAAGCCGGGTAGGTCCCTTGCGGGAGGCAAAGCTCTGACCCCAAGTTTTAAGCTGCTACATACATGAGGGAGGTTCGAACCCACGACCTTACTTAAGCCAAGAGAACCCCTTACCAACTCATCTGCACCTTGGGATTAATAGCCATTACTATTTAAGTGCAAAATGCCAATGTTAAATATTTATAACAACACGCATGACCTTGTCGATCACATGAATTGATGTGGAGAACTTATACACTTGTATAAAGCATCAGATGTCGTAAAATATAAAGTTTTCTCTTCTATCCTAATTAGCGCTACACGATTGTAGTTCCAAACCTTACTTATAGCCTGTATGGCCATCTTCCAGCAATTTATAGCTAGATTCATATCACACTTTGTTAGCGATAGGCACATAACCAAAGACTTGTCCGAATTTATATTAATAACTCAAAGGTTAAAAGAGAGATTAAGGGATCACCTACACCATTTTAGTTTTAAGACAGCTCAAATCTCTAGCCTCGATGGTAGTAATAGACTTTTCCAATAAATTTATTTCTTGTCAACTGATCGTGAATTAATTAACCTCGATAATTCGCAAGCGCACGGGTCGTTCGCGTAATACTTAAGATATCGATCCCACGAGGAGGTACTAACCTAAAAAGAAATAAAAAATGTACAAGTGAACACGGAAAATAAATATTAGAAATTGATTCAAGAATTGTAAAGCGAAAATTTTAACAAAATAAAATTAAACTGAGCAGTTACACAAATCACAATGGAAATCCGTCAAGAGAGTTAATCAAGTTATGAGAGAGGAGATTTTACCTATCGTTAATGTTAATTTAGCCATTTATATGTCTACGGAATGTCGACTCTAGACAGTTGTAGGGTTGATTACTCTCTCTCGAGTTATTACCATTAAACCTTAAATTGTAAATCCTAATTGAATTATGGAACTTGTAATATCTCAATTTACAAATTACCTACATTTCTAATTAGTTCTAAAGCTCTTTAATAAACAATCGGATCTCGCATGAGATCTCTCCCTATGAAATTACCGGCTAGATTAATTAAGTGGTCAATTAGATCGCCTAACTCTCATTAATTTGATCTAATCATTTTTTTGGGCCACCATCTCAGTCTGTTACCGAAACATACAATTACATTAATCAATCACAACACCCAAAACAATAAACACAAAAATAACTAAATCAACATTAACTCAAAGTAAAGTCCGAAGAAGAGTTCATAACATTTTCAACAACCTGAAATCCAATTCCATACAATCCATCTCAACTTTGTACATTTAAATGAAAAAGGAAATAAAGAGAAAGTGTAACTTAGGTTAGACAAATCGGGAAGGTAGCGACGTCAGGATAGCACCTGATCTGGGGAGTAGTGACGTCAGGATCCACTTCTTCTTCTCTCTCTCTCTTCTTTTTCTCTCCCTTTAGGGTTTCTAAGAGTGGTTGAATCTAAAAGCTCCTTCTTTCTGTTCTTGTTGTTATATTTATGTTTTTTTGTATTTAAGGTTGAACTAGAATTTTTTCGGGGCCCAAAAGGTCCAAAAAATTTCTTGAAACGCGAAGTTTGGAAGTGACTGCATATCTGTCCAACGCAGGCCACGATCGTGGGCTATACAATTGGCCCCAATTTGCTCCGAAACTCCTCCATTCTTTGATCGTTACCCTAAGACACTACAAACACATCAAGGTACCTTAAAAACATCATATTTAAGCTCAAAGAATTGTTTTAACCCATAAAACACTTAAAACACAAATAAATCACAAACTAACACAATTTCACCCTAAACACATACTAAACAATCGAATAAATGGCTAAACACATATCAAACTATAACCTAAAAATGATGCATTTCACACCTATCAACATCCCCACACTTAACCGTTTGCTTGTCCTCAAGAAAACAAAACAACAAATAACACAAAGAACAAAACACACAATGCAACAAATGAGGCAATGATTTTAACTTCATGAAATAATTTAACTCTAAACACAATCATTCAAGTTGTTCCAAATTATTAACATATGAAATCCGTGTCTAAGCACCTTGGACTCGATATACAACTAATCAAAATTTTAGTGTTGAGTCTATTCACCCCTATCACTTGCACACACACATTGATAATCATTCAGTCAAAATAAAAGTGTAGCTATTCCTTAGTAGGTTTTCATGAAAAATCAAGCTACTAACAAGTTTGATAGGTTTTTATTTGAAAACATTCTTTTTGCTGATTTTTCTTTAAGGACATGAACCTAGTCTTTTACGCGGAGGCAAACATTTGTGATGAATATCGATTCGGTTACTCATCTAAGTCATGTTATTATTAAGCTGCTTGGTTGGAATGTCATCATAGCCTTTTTACATGAAGGCAGACATTTGTGATGCGTGTCGATCTGGTTACTTAGCTACATCACATTCCCAACTGGTTACTAGCTCTATTCATAACCTGAAGTCCAGCAGAATAGTTATTTTAGTTAAAATTATACAACCTTTTTTTAACGCAAAATTTTGCCTACCTTATTGCTTTAGCTAATCATTCTCATGAAAATGTATTAATAATGCCATTTATTTGATTAGCCTAAAATTATAAATGAGTATGGCAAATTCCTAGGGTGAATCAACTAATATCGTATCCTAATTAACCAATATATTTAGCCCTAAGTAACTTAGGTCACTAATTTCACAAGCTAATAATTCTTCGCAACCTAAATGCCTATGTTCAAGGCCAATTCTATCTTGTTAAGTCCTAGCCATTGATGCATTCACACAGTTCACATCATGTAACCCAAACAAACTATCATACAATATGCAAAATTCACACTCAAGGTAAAACCACACAACCCTCCCCATACTTGAACAACACATTATCCTCAATGCGAGAAGGGTACACAAACACACCAAGAGGAAATAAAACCCAATATACAAAAAACATAAGAAAAAATACTAATAAAAAACATAAGAAAAAATACTAATAAAAATGAAAAAAAAGGATAAAACATGAAACTGTTTATGGTGATGGCAATAGTGTTGAGACCAAATCCATTTGACATTGACAGTGTTTCTCTATCTTATAAGTGATTCAAGAGAGCAAAAGAATTAGCAATCCAAACCATTCCAAATCATTCAAAACTTATTTTAGAATTTAAAACAGCCCTAACTACCCAACAATTTAAATCTAACTACTAAACAAGCTAATTTTGGGTCATTAGCTTGACCTTGCATCTTTTGAAGCTCAGCCTGGATCAATTATGAGTGACTTACTTCCACCCTTCTCATTCAATATCAATTTTGTAGCCTGTGAGTAAGCTACAAATTGTAAAATGATAAGAAGGAAAATATTGATAAAATTGAGAAAATTAATTAATTTCAGTAACTTCTTTTCACTAACAAATTGTCAATAAAATAAGGAATAAAGAAACTCCCTGAATCTTCTATTAAGTTTAGCAGTTTGTTTGGTAAAAGCGTGAGCTGCTCTTGTTCTTCCTTAGTCACTCCTTTTTCTTCTTCGTTTGCTTCACGAACAGAGACTTTCATAGCCTTTTCAAATTCGATGTTTGTTGTCATATGTTCTTCATCCTTATGCTCCTTTAAAGATTCGACATCATCAACTCTTATGAATGGTATTCTCGGTGGGTAAGGCAGAGGAGGAACATAGGGAGGGTCCTCATTCTTTTCTTCATCCTTTTTCTGCTTCTCTTGGTCTTTTACAGAGTGAGTTTCAACTGGTTTATCTGTTTGTTCTCCTAACTCTTTCCCACTCCTAAGTGTGATAGCCTTAACTTGCTCTCTTGGATATACTTCCGTGTTGCTCGAAAGACTTCCCACACTTTTTGTAGATAACACATTAGCAAGTTGTTCCACTTGAACCTCCAGGCTCATAACAGAAAAGGCATGAGTCCTTGTTACTTGGTCAATTTGCTCTTCTAACCTCTTCTGGTCCTCATCCATACTTATGAGCTTATCCATGATCTTGTCCAGTTTGGAATCATAGTCATTGTATTTATCCTGTTGATATCCATGTGACCCTTGATTTCTAAACTGAATCTCAGTATTGTTAGACCAATGAAAATTAACTACCCCGACTGATATGTGTTCGAATAAAGATTGCTATCTCCCTGACCAACTTGTGCTCTAGTAAAGTTGAATTGCTCCATGTCATTTTTTTTCCCTTGAGAAGCAATCAGCTGTGATATGGCTCTCTTGTCCATATGACTCATTTTGTGTTGCATTGCTATGACTGAAAAGGAAGAGGTAGCTTTCAGGCTATTCAATCTCAACCTGCAATGTTGTCATTGAATTTACAGTAACAATTATTCCTCCTGGGTCCCAAAAGATTGACTGCTTTCTACTTCGTTATGATGTCCAAAGACAACTAGTTTATGCCATATCTTCTAACAGATCATGTGCTACTTCAACTATTTTCCTCATGAATGATCCTCTAACAGCTGCGTCTATGGGGCTCTTGTGGGTGGATTAACTCCAGTGTATAAGGTTTGCAATAGGGATTTGTTGGGTAGGTTATGATGAGGACAACTCCTTTGCAACTCCTTATACCGCTCCCATGTTTCATATAAAGACTCCCCGTCATTTTGTTGGAAATTGATAATTTCCTTTATTATTCTTGTTGTCTTGTTTAGAGGGAAATACACATCTAGAAAAACTCACACCAACTACTCCCAAGTTGTGATGTTGAATGGGTGGAGAGAATTTAACTAGGCCTTGGTTCGATCCCTAAGTGGAAAGGGAAAAAGCCTCATCCTAACAACATCCTTCGACATCCCAATATATAGGAAAGTGTCACAAATTTCTAAGAAATTAGGTAAATGAGCATTGGGATCCTCATTGGCTAACCTGTAAAATTGCATGTTGGTTAGTAACATGTTTGGCAGTGATGGTTTGATCTCGAACGTATTCGATTGCGTCAGTGGTTATGTAATCCCTTGACGATGGGCATTAAGCTGTGGCCTCGTGACGTCCATAAAGGTCTGCCACTCTTTATGATGTATTTCCTCTACCATTGTTCTTTCCATTATTGTCTGGTGATATCCAAGTTGATGTGTCATCTAGTTTATGCCCAACAAAAAAACCTTAGTCTACAAGAATTAAACTAATCTACACCTCCCTGGCAACGATGCCAAAAAACTTGATCATGGTTTTTTTATGTGCGTAAGTTTTAATTAATTAACCTCGATAATCCGCAAACACACGGGTCGCTCATTTAGTACCTAAGGTGTCAATCCCACACGGAAGGTACTAGCCTAATCCTAAGTCGTCTAAGGCTCAAAGAAAAGAATAAAAAGAAATAAAAACTGCACAAGTGAACACGAAAAATAAATACTAGAAATTGATTCAAGAATTGTAAAGCGAAAATTTCAACAAAATAGAATTAAACTGAGTAGTCACACAGGTCATAATGGAAATCCATCAAGAGAGTTAATCAAGTTATGAGAGAGGGGATTTTACCTATCATTAATGCTAATTTAGCCATTTATGTGTTTACAGGGTGTCAGTTCTAGATAGTCATTGAGTTGATTACTCTCTCTCGAGTTATAGCTATTAAACCTTAAATTGTAAACCCTAATCGAATTATGGAACTTGCAATCTCCCAATTCACAAATGACCTATAGTTCTAATTAGTTCTAAAGCTCTCTAATAAACAATCAGATCTCGCATGAGATCTCTCTCTATGAAATTACCAACTAGATTGATTAAGTGGTCAATTAGATCGCCTAATTCTCATTAATCCGATCTAATCATTTTTATCCAGTTCACCCTCTCGGTTTGTTACCAAAACATACAATTGCATTAATCAATCACAACACCCAAAATAATAAACACAAAATAACTAAGTCAATATTAACTCAAAGTAAAATCCCGAAGGAGAGTTCAAAACATTATTAACAACCCGTAATCTAATTCCATACAATCCATCTCAACTTTATACATTTAAATGAAAAAGGAAACGAAGAGAAAATGGAACTTAGGTTGGACAAATCAGAAAGGTAGCGGCATCGGGATACCACCTGATTTGGGGAGCCGCAGTGTCGAGATCCACTTCTTCTTCCTCCTTCTTCCTCTCCTTCTTCTGTCTCTCTCTTCTTTTTCTCTCCCATTAGGGTTTCCAAGAATGGTTGAATGTAAAAGCTCCTTCTTTCTGTTTTTGTTGTTCTATTTATGTTCTTTTGTGTTTAGGGTTAAACTAGGATTTTTGGGAATCCGAAAGGTCCAAAAAATTCTTCGAAACGTTAAGTTTAGAAGTGGTTGTGCATCCGCTCGACACAGGCCACGTTCGTGGCCTATGTCAGGCCTTTCTGTCATGATCGTGAGCCATGTAATTGGCTCCAATTTGCTTTGAAACTTCTTCGTTCTTCGATCTTTACTCTGAAACACTGTCAAACATATCAAGGTATCTCAAAAACATCATATTTAAGCTCAAAGGTCTAGAGGATGTTGAATGTAATATGAGAAGCCTCAACAATAAGTACAAACAAAAAAAAGGAAGATTGTTGTGTCTTTAATTAATAAAATTAAAAAAGAAGTCTTCTTAGAAAAAATGATCAAAGGAGAAAAATAAATGAATGATTGAAGAAGATCTCCCCATGTTCAATGCATATCTCAATGGGATTATTAATTATATCCTTAATAATAATATAACTAGTAAACCAAAAAGAATTATCACTAATTCCGCTAAAAGATACAAGAACATATATTATCTTTTCTAGTAGAGATATTGAACATGACATCAAGGACTGTCAAAATCTCATAAAGATAGCCAATGAAATGGTAAAATAAGGTAAGTTGAGCTGTTTCTTAAGAAAAATTGACAGGTGCAATCAAGGTAGAAAGGAACAAGGAAAGAGCCCTCTATGGAGGTTAAAAACCTAGAAAGTTGATGAGGAACCACACTTCGTTAAAAACATGATCTCCTTTATCATTGGATATGATAGTAAGGAGTTAAAATCTCAGTGAACAAAATGCCACAAGGGGAGAATTGTAACAAATGACTTGATTATACATATTAGGATAAAAGGATGAAGGTATTTAAGATAACCTTATAAGAAAATGGATAATAGGTCTTTAGTTCACCCTCATAAATATGCCACATTTATAACTCTATCGATAAACAATAATTTAGTCAAAAGAATATTGGTAGATACATGGAGTGGAATTGATATTTTATTATATGATGTTTTCAAATGTATGGACATCACAATGGATTAATGTAAACAAATGTTCTAAAATTGTTTAATATTTTTGCTTGAAAAAATCTATTAAAACTAAAACTACCATAAGAAAGAATAACAGACACTCATAGAAGCTATTAATCCATAACTTTAATGGAACAACCAACACCCTTGTAGCTTTTCAGGCCAATGTACAATTTGAGGACCAAGCCATTGAAATTTTAATATCATACAATAAATTTGACGATTGTTGCAAGAGAGGTAGCAAATGCATGAAAGGTAACAAACTCACACCCTTTGACCGTAGTTAGAAGGAGCCTCATCTATATCCATATAATTAGTACCTTGTAATATGAAACAATGAGGCAAACCTTAATAATCTATATCATGATGATATTCGATGTCTTAGTGGAGTCATTACTATTTAGGTGATGATGATAGCACGCACAATATTGTTGATGACATGCATCAATGTAGATAACTTATAGATCTGTATGAAACATTCGATGCTACAAAATACACAGTCTTCTCTTCAATCCTGATTAGTTCCAAGCCTTACTTATAGTCTTAATGGCCACCTTTCAGCAATGTATAGCTCCATTCATATCACACTTTTTCAACAAAAGGCATGTATCCATAGACTTGTCCTACTTTATATCAATAAATTAAAGGTTAAAAGAGAGTTAAGGGATCACTTACATCATTTTAGTTTTGAGACAACTTAAATCACTACCCTCGATGCAAAGGTGGCAATAATAACCTCTTTTAATAAATTTATACCTTGTCAACCTTTTTGAAACTCAATGTAGAAAAGGCAACCTTTAATTTTTTAGTAGGTGCAAATAATGGCATATAAATATATAGATCTAAAGGATGTTGAATGTAATGTGAGAAGCCTCAGTAATAAGTATAACAAAAGATAGGAAGATGGTTATGTCTTTAATTAATAAAACTAAAAAAGAAGTCTTCTAAAAAAATGATCAAAAGAGAAAAATAAAGGAAAGATTGAACATGATCTCCTCATATTCAATATATATATCTCAATAGTGTTATTATGTATATCCTTAATAATAATATAAATGGAAAACTAAAAAGAATTGTCTCCAATCCTGCTAAAAGAGATAAGAACCTATACATCGTTTCTAAAAGAGATATTGAATACGACATCAAGGACTGTAAAAATATTATAAGCATAGTCAATGAAATGTTAAAACAAGGTAGGTTGAGTTATTTTTTGAGATAAATTGGTAGGTACAATTGAGGTAGGAAGGAACAAAGAAAGAACCCTCCATGCAGGTTGAGAACCAAGAAACTTAATAAGAAACCACACTCTACTTAAAGGATGATCTATTTAATCATTGGATGTGATCGTAAGGAGTTGAGATCTTAATGAAAGAAAACACCACGAGGGGAGAATTGTAACAAATGACTTGATTATACATACTTTGATAAAATTATGAAGGTATTTAAGATCACCTTATATGATTGTAGGAAAATGGATAATAGGTCCTTAATTCACCCTCACAAAGATGTCATTTTTGTAACTCTATCGATAACCAAATCCTTGGTCAAAGGAATATTGGTAGACACGTGGAGTGTCAAGGGTATTTTATTATACGATGCTTTCAAATAGATAGACATCACAATGGATAGACTAAAACTTGTTACCTTACTTTTATTTATGTTGGGACCAGATCTCAAAACCGGGCCCCAACCAAAAAAATGAGAACATAATTAAAAGCGGAAACAAATCACAAATCGAACACAAATCTTTCGATTGCAAAACAAACTTAAGTCAGATTCCGACATCTGAGGACGAAAATTTTTCTTTAAACAAACAAACGTGTCGCGTTGGAAACCCTAAAGACACTCTCGGTCTAAACCAATCCAAA
>JAOSBP010000006.1:27066896-27078276 GCA_027563825.1 Erythroxylum mucronatum | reverse complement strand
ATCAATCCAATTTGCTCAAACTAACCTTGCTCAAATAGCACATTAAACACAATCATTTCAATTCTTGCATTTTTTTTGTACATGCATAATTCACCCCGCAATTCTCCTTTAATTGTCATTTAATAATTTTACATTTCAATCAAGGATCGGGGTCCAACAATTTAGTTTTGAGGATGACTTAATATGCACAAAAAAGGAAGAAATCTTGTTTCTATGATAATAAAGACGTGCTCAAGATAGGTAATAAATATGACAAAATTCTACGCAATAACTAGACCCTTCACATATAATATTATAATTGATATGTCATCAATAGTTGAAACACGAGTAATCACATCATTCAACCAATTGAAAATAAAGTTCATAACCCTAAATGGAGAAGGCAAGATATATAAGGATCAAATAATGTCAAAATATTGTTATTTTATAACCACAAAAGAAAGGAATGCCACATTCACAACAAAAATTGAAGAATTAGATGTTATAGATCTAATAAAAGAAATCGAGGGTGAGCTAGAAAAAGATATTAAGTAGGCTATAATAGAAAGACCTGAAGATTCCAAGACTTTTAAAATTGAAGCAAGGATGGAAGAAAGTGCTAAAGAAAACTTGAAGAATTTATTATTCCAACACTTGGATGTTTCTTAGTGGAATCCAATTGACATGCCAGAGGCTAGTAGGAAAATTATCTCTCATAAGCTCAACATTGACTCTCTTTTTAGGATAATTATAAAAAAACAAAAGGAACTTCACAATAGAAAGACAACAAAACATGAAAGATGATGTGATCAAACTTTTAGACTCGAGCTTCATCTAAGAACTCATCAACTTTGCAAAAGATAGACCAATTGGTGGACACCACTTTAGGCCACTAAACCTTAAGAGATCAAAATGAATGAGACAAGTGAGGAAAAGACATCCTTTATCATATAAAATGGTATATATCGTTACAAATCTTGCCTTTTAGTTTAAAAAATATAAAGGATTACCTATTAAAGGTTATTAAATTTTGTTAATCACATGATTGTAAAAAGGGTGCTAAAGAAAACCATATCATCAACTTGAAAGAATACTTTACAACCTTGCAAAAAATGTGGTATGAAACTAAATCCCAAAAAATACACATTTGATGTGAAAATAGAAAAATTCCTCGAATGTATGGTCACTCTTAAGAGACAGATGTAACTATGCAAAAAATTAAGGTTTATCAAAGCCTATATTAAGATCTATCGATACTTGTCATTCTTCAAAATATTATGACAGTCTAAGGAGTTTTAATGGACTTAAAAATGCCAACAACACTTTGAACAACTTAATTCAAGAGTCTACCATTGCAATCAACTTTGAATAAAATATCTGAGCAATATTATATGAGAAGAAGAGAAAACTTAAAGGACAACATATTATGTCTAGATATTATAAGGTTTATAGCTAAAATAATTACAAATGGAAAAAGTAGCACATGTGCTACTTATTACTATAAGGAAATTAAGGGCCTTATTTTCAATCTCGCACAATCAAATTATACACAAATCTTCCATTAGGTTAAGTTCTTCATAAACCAGTTGTACGAAGAAGACTTGTGAAATGGTCAATTGAATTAAGAGAGTTCCATATTAGATACATCTCTAGAATTTTCTTAAAATCATAAGTCATAGCAGATTTCATACTAACATGTTGACACCCCTAAAAGAACATAATAAAGTTCATGATAACCTTACAACTAACAAAGAACACCCATCTTGGACATTGTTCATAAATGATGCAATAAGAGAGAAAAAAAAGGCATCGATACAAGAATATTTTTTAAAGGGCCAATAAGAATAATTATACAATAAATAATGTAACACAAATTCAAAGCATCTAACAATGATGCAGAAATAAGGTGTTGTCATCTAAGATGAAGTTATTAAATGAACTTCAAATCAGACTTGTAATTACTAAATCATACTCATAAGTTATAGTAAACTATGTTAATGACACTAATGAGGTAAAAAAAGATATTCTAACAAAATATAAGGAAAAGTATAGGGAGATAAAATAAAAAATATAGATAAATATTAAGTCAATATCAAGGTAACAAAATCACAAGGTTGATCACCTAACAAATAGAGGAGCTAAGAATGGTGTCATCCTCGAGAAATCATTATTAAGGAGTAGACAAAGTCAATATCAATGCAGGTTAACCATGTAGCTATCATAGAATAAGGTGAAATATATTTGATATGTTCAATCCAAAAATACTTATGAGAGGAAAAGTTACCAGATGAAACAATTAAGGCAAAGAAGCTCATTGTGTAGGCCTCAGGATATTCAATTATAAATTGCAGTTGTTTAGAAGATCTTTCATCCTACTATACTTAAGATGCATTCTTAAAGATGAAATACAATTGAAATTCATGAGGGGGTGTATATGGATTCCATCAGGTAGAATCATCTGTAGTAAAAAAAAATCTTAAGATAAGACAATTTTTAGACTACAATTCAAATGGATACTTAAGAATTAGCAAGAAAGAGCAATAAGTGCCGAAGGTACTCAATAGCAAGAAAGAGCAATAAGTGTCGAATGTACTCAAACTTACATCATTTAGCTATCATCAATTATATCTTGATATCAAGTTTCATCCCTTTTGCTCAATAGAGAATGGATATCATCAAACCATTTTCTCTTGTAATTGAAGGCTTCTTAAAAAAGAATTTCATAAGTAGGCCCACTATTAAAAACATTTCAGGAATTTTATGAAAACTTAAAAATCAAGCATCACTTCATGTTTATTATATACTCATAAGCTAATACGTTGATCAAAGTCATAAATAGGACAATATTGTAAAGCTTGGAAACCAAAGTCAAGGATGCTTAACATATTTGGCATAAAGAGATTTATAACATATTATGGGCATATTGAGCAACATAAAAACACTTATTAAAGAAAACCTTCAATCTTACCTTCATCTTACCTTGATTCCTATACAGCAAAAATTATTGATTCTAAGAGTACATGCATCTAACTCTTAGGGAAATAACAAACAACTTTGTTTAAAACTTGATCTAATTAAAGAGCGTAGAGATGTCACAAGCATTAAAAAATGAAATATATTGATAAAGGATCGAGCAAATGACATTGTAAGACAAGATATCAAAATCTCCAAAAGAGTGAATTGGTTTGTAAATATTAGAATTGTTAAAAGAAGGAATATTTAGGCCTAGAAGTTACTAAGTTTGAGAGGCTACCTAGTCTAGTGTCCCTCACGTTTGGAATAAAACCATATAAGAAAATGTTGCTATTACATAGAAGTTATAAAAAACTCATATATAAAACATTATTTTTAATAAAATATCTATTATTTTAGTAAAATGGAATCAAGTATCAAAATAAGAACAAGGCTAAAGGCATCAGATGTAAAGAAGTCCTTTTTAGCTCTTTAGCCCATAAAAAAAACTTGTAGGTTAAAAGGCCTCAAGTCTAAGATAACTCCATTTCAGTTCCCAGACATAAATAAAATTTAAAGACCTTAGGTCTAGGAGAAGTCTCTTTAACTACCTGAATCAAAATAAAAACTTTTTCAAAGGCTTAAAGTCGAAGAGAAATCCTCTTTAGCCCCCTGACCTATAAAAGAAAACCTATATGCTTAAGGGCTCAATTATTTGAGAAATCTCTTAAGCTCCTTTATTAATAAAAACATGAAGGTTCAAAAATCCTAGAAAAATCCCTTTCAACTCCCTAACCTATAAAGAAAAACTGTAAGCTCAAAGCCCTCAGGTCTACATGAGGTTTTCATTGATATCAACACCTTTTATGAAGTAACCAATTGAAAAATCTAATGCTGATAGTTAAATTCATCAAAAATTTAATAAGGTAATAAAGAGAGAATTTGCAAACTTGCGAGGTTCAATTTAATTTTCTTAAAAATTTGTTAAGGCAAGAGAACTAGATTTTCAAGGCCTATCAAATTCTTTTAAATTTTCTTCAAATTTTTTTCAAGGTAAGGGAACTATATTTTGTAGGCTTGTTAAGTTCATCTTAATTTTCCTTAAAATTTGTTAAAGCAAAAGAGCTAAATTCTATAAGCATGTCAAACTCTCCTTTATTTTCTTTAAGATTTGTCAAGGCAATAGATATATAACTCCATATGTCTGCAAATCCTGTTAATTTTCTTTTAAAATATATCAAGGTAAGAGAACTAGACTTTATATGCTTACTAAGGGAATTCAATAAGCTTAACAAAAATTGTTCATGAATTTTTAGGCTTCGATTCAAGATTCGTCGCTAAATATTATTATCTATGTTTACGGTAATATAGCTATAACATTTAGCCATAAAACCAAAGTGTACCAAAATGTCATAGGCAACGATTTGGTTTATCCTCACCTATCTCTTTTGTCTATGTATTCTGCTCGTAGTGAAATATAATTTGTGACGATTTGGCAAAAACATCGCCTATAATAATTTGCTACCGAAATTTTGTGATGATTTGGTATCATCGTGAAATATTATCAGCAACGAATTGAAGCTTTTTAGCCATGAAAATGTTCGTAGCGAAAAGCCCCATATGTTGTATTGTCATCATTAAAATAAAATACAAACTTCAAATAATGATGCTAAGCTAGTCGACCCATTGCCATCTCTAGTCTCATTTCTAGCATAAGGAAATATAAACATATGATGCTAAAGTTAGCTAAGCGTCTTCACCATAAAGGCTTCCATAACACCTAGGTTCAGGCTTGATCTGAGGCTTGATCAGGCCCCAAACAACGAGCCTAAACTTAAGCCTAACCTGACCAATTTTTTAACTAAAGATGCAAAATGACATTGTTTTCAATAAGACGAAATTGTTTTACTTAGAATAGTCAAGCCTTGGGCTTGGGTAGCCTGAAGTTCGGTTAGCCCGAGCTTGGCCTGTTGATTTCGAGCCCGGCTTAGTTACCTTTGAGACAAATATTATCATTGAATTGGAGACGTCATTATTGCAAGCATTGAGACATTAGTTTTCATAGAGAGATATTTGTTTCAAGTGGGTTTTTTATTTTTGAATTAATTGATCTTTTATCTTATTAAAAATTCTTAACACAATATTTTAATAATTAAAAATATTATAAAATTAATAAAATATTAAAATAAAAATTTACATAGTATTTTATGGGTCCACATTGTGTAGCTAGAATACTACATGATATGAGTTAATGACTCAATTATGGATAATTAGCAAAAACCTAATATAGTTAAAATTTATGATTTCAAAATCTAATATTAAAGATAACAGTAGGGGTCTTTCTACAGAATGTTGGGAAGTGATTTACATGTTTGACCTATAATCGTTCAACTAAAGTTTAATATTATCAACTAAAATGATTTAACCTTCATTTTTTAAAGATACATAATTGAATTGATAAAATAAGAAGGGTTACAACAAAACTCAAAGAAGCTATATTGACCTTCTAAAAGAGGAGATTAGAAAAATATGAGTCTTGAAATGGCTTGGGTCGAGCCATCTAAAACCCTTCACCAATGGTTCGAATCTAACCCAAAATCCGATTAGACCTAGTTCATGTCATTTGAGTCCAGATTTAATCGTACTTTAGGTAGCCTAAAGCCTACCTATCTAACTTCTAACACACAATCCAACCTATCAAAACTCTCAATTTACTGCCCAACTATCCATCACTGTTATCAATTTGCCAAGAAACTCAACCGACGGAGTTTTGATGATAGAGAGTGGTTGACCAATACATCTCTAGATATGAATATCATCGTTGTTCTCTATCTTCTTTTGGCAATAATAGTAGAAGTTTAAAATATGATTGGTTGAATAAAGAGGTGAACCCTATAGGAAATTGGCCTTTTGGGGCAATTTAGTCCTTATGTTTGGTACTAGACAAAACTGAAGAACTTGGTTCTATGACATTCCAAAATAGAGTCACCAAAAATATGAGTTGTTTTAGGATTTGGACACTCATGTTACTAATAGGACTCTGTTATGACTAGCAAATCGAGTTAAATGAAACAGTAGCGATAAAGGAGAAAAGCAGGGGATTTTGATTGATATTCCCTGTAAAAACAAAAGCAGAACCCAGGAAATAAACCATTTACAGGATAGAGTATGGGATGAGAAAGAGAAACATCACAACTCAGTAAAAACAGGTATGTCCTTTCTTAGGCGCAGCTAAGAATATATGCAGTACAATTCGCATGAGCAATTCCGTTATTCCCTGCCAGCAGCATGCGTCGAATTCAGTGCATAGCCAACCAATTTCTTTGACAGATGCCTCTCACGTGTGTGTGCTTCTCCTCAGGGCTGGGTCATTGGCTACTTCCTCACTATTGGGCTGATGTACGCTGGCCTTATTCATAACAGACTCCATCTGATTTAGCTAACACTAGGTTGGGAGTTTTAGATTGAGATAATACTAAAGAGAAACAACATAGGTGACGTAACAAATGAGGATAGAAAAGAGGAGGATAGAAGAGAGGATATGGGAGGGATAGTAGGGTATAATCACCTCATAGCGAAGAGAATAAAGAGGAGAAGAGTTGATTTTTTAAAGGCCTGAACATATCCTAAAACTTGATCAACTTGGACTAAGCTTAATGACCTCAGGTCAAATCAGGATGGGCTTAAGCAGCACTCTCATTCTTAAAAAGGACAAGGTACTAAATCTAAAAGAAATTAATTAGTAATCCTAAAAATAGTGAACAAGTTTATGGTTAAAATTTCGGTAATCCTGTCCAATTTTTGATTTAATCTCCCTAAGAAGTTCAAGCAACATTTAGGATTACTGCATAACTACCTCTCTTATCCAAATTACATTGAATCAGATATTCTCCTAACACCAATTTGCCCTATTGACATCATGTTCAAGCACTGAGCCATCCTCCTTATCTAGATCAAGAAGCATTATATTTGTTGCAGCATTTCCCTTTTCTCTGCCAAGTTGTAGTTAAAGTAGACTATTTTTATCTACTGTACTGGTGTACTATTAAAAAGCTGCTACTCACACGATGTTATCCCTATGCATAAGCCTTTTTCTTTATCGACTTGTTAAAATTTCTGTAATGAAGCTATTTTAATGCAGCAATTTTGGTATAAATTATTTAACACTAGTTGCTCTTTAATTTAGGAGATCAGCTCATTTAAGAGATATTTCAAGTATACTTATCCGTAGCCATTGTATATCAAATACTAAGTAGCAGTAAACACATTAGTTAAGAGATATTTCAAGTATACTTATCCGTAGCCATTGTATATCAAAGATCTCCAAGGAAAATTTGAGAACAATTTCGCAATCATCTCTACAGAATACGACAACAGCTTTCCATACTGAAGTTCACTTTCACAATAATTCCATCATTTTTTTACTAGCTTATTATTATTATTACTATCTTTTTCTTGTGGTTTGTTCATCTTTTATGTGTATACGGACCCCAGAAAGAGGAGAGAATTGTTGATGAACAACAAAATCCTTTTCTTCATGACCCTAAGTTTGCTAACGTAATGCCAGCTGATCATTACCAAACATGCTTATCTGTGGACTTGAGGGTTGCCAGCTTTGAGGACATTGTGTCGTTGGCTTGAGATATCATTTCCACTAAGTCAAGCTCCCTCTTCAGTTCTTGAGTCACTTGTTCGTCTACAAGCAAATCCATGGCGAGGGTTTTTGCATCAACAACAGGAGCACAAGGAATGTCATCTAGAAGAGAGTCAATGCTGTAACTTTCTTGGAACATTTTTTCATCAAAGTCAAAACCAGGAACTTCGTTGAAATCATAACTTGGGACCAAGCGATCATTCTGGCAAAAGTTTAAGGCCTGTTCAATTGGTGCTTTCATAGCAGTTTTATCAGCAATGGGATCAGTAGTAGGAGATATTCTCTGTTGGAAATTCGCTTTGGTTTGGTCCAAGTTTAAGCTTCTGATGTACTCTTGCAGAAGAGAGCCTCTAGGGTACCTAGAACGACACCCTCTCTTTGAGTATTGCCTCCTTTTAGTTGCATTCCAGTGGTTCTTTATTGAGTTTTCAGTTCTTCCTGGCAACTTTTTTGCAATTTCTGCCCACTTGTTTCCTACCTCTGCATGGGTCTGTATAAGAACCTTGTCTTCCTCGTCATCCCATGAATGTTTCTGCAACCAAAATACGACAATCATACAAAAATTGGATTATATTATAAGAGAGGTGATCCCCTGTCCCCACACAAGTGGATGGCCAAGATGCACTTGGACAGAGTTGGTACGCCCCAACTTGGACAAGGGATCTGGGGTGATATTATAATTGGTGATTATATGTTCAACTCTACGGAGGATGGCTCTTTTATGCCGGCAAGTTACATTCTCTAACCTGTATGTTTAGATGTGGGTGGAGGGATGGAAAGAAATGGAATGGAATGGTCCAAATAACTCAGGCCATTGTTTGGGAGTCTATTTTGAAACAGGATGGAATGACAATTAATAGCTTTGGAAGCCATCATTTGTTATCCAAAATCCAATGTTTTGTGTCCTCCCAAATTGGGGGGTCAGGGATGGAATGACATGATTTGCCTTCCAAACCCTCTCTTATTTTATTTAAACTTTCAAACAATAAAGTGGCCATTTCATTATATTTCATTCCACTCCATTTCATTCTGTTCCGTTAATTATCATTCCATTTTATTCCATCCTAAACTTCCAAACATACCCTAAGGCTGCTATAATGCTATATCGATGGTAACTTAATTAGTAAGTTCTAACATGCATAAGACCAAACAAGTAACAAACTACAGGAGCATGATACTATTAGTACCTATTCACCTTTTTGGCTAAAATTATTAATGACAAAGAGTATAAGAAATTAAATAATAAATAATAAAATCAAAATACTATTTGACTTGTAGTATGAAAATATTTTTTATTATATTATAAGATTTACGAGTTATAGTTAATTACCTTTTGCGAGCTACTTACTATCCTAATGAAATATAAAATAAAATGGAGGTATCTATTAGACTTGCAATACATGAAATGATGCCAAAAAAAAAAAAAAGAGGTAGTCTTTTTAACCTTGATATCAGGCCTTAGATGGTTATGCCATCTCTCTCTACACTGCTTTCCAATCCTTCCTGTCAACATTTGAGCAATATGAGACCACTTTCTCACCCCATGTTGCTCAACCAGTTGAATCAAAAGCCTGAACATAAATAACCACATGCAATTACCAGCAAAACCAAACATCAGAGATCGTCACTGTTATATATAAGCAAAGACATAATAATATCCTACTGATAGAAATCAAACAATCTGATCTATACCTATCTTCCTCAACTGTCCATTGACCCTTCACTACATTGCTCTTCTCTCGACTTTTCCAAGTCTTATTTCTTGCAGAAGAAGGCATTGGTTTGATCTTAATGATATCCACTTTCTTGTAGTACTCATGATCATTGGCGCTCACACCAGAGACCTCGTCTGGTACTAAAATAGTCAATGGTTTCATCTCTTGCAAGGTTAAGGACATGTGACGCTGAGTAGAAGATCCTATCAACTCATGAATGTGGTTTCTTTGAGGAAGATTCAGATACCCTCCTCCAGATGCAGATAGAAAATTGTCCAAGACTTGAACTTGACCACCATTATTATTACTATCTGCAAATGGCTTGCACTCGTATTCATAGAAATCAATATTAGTCGAAGACCCATATGAGAAAGCATCGAAAGATTCGAAATTGTAACCACTTTGGACCCCAAACACGGGATTTGAAGACGACCCAGGGGCATGAAACTGGTTATCAAGGTGTTGAAAATCCTGAAGAAAGCTCTTTGATGGGCACACTTCCAAGGGAAATTCGTCTTTCATGTATGGTTCATTGTTATTGGGGTAATTACTAATATCATTTTCTGGAAAGAACAGTGATTGATGAGGGACAGAGATTTCACTCAGGAGCTTGTCATCAAGCTCCATGGAGGGCAAAATCACAAGAAGATCCTGAGGCTTAAATGGTGGAAAGTGTTTAGGAAATACATGACTTGTTGCCACCTTTATGTTCCTTAAAAACTGAGTGATGTATAGGCATTAATTTGGTTAGGATGATCTTCACCGTTAATTATTTTTGAACCAACGGTCCTTCTCGGTTTCGATTGCTGAGCTTAGTGGCTTAGTGCTATCAGTCTTCTCTTTACATAATAATCTCTGATTAGTGTTACTTTCCTTAAACCCTAGAGACTATACTGGACAAAAACATAGAAAGTCAACAATGCTTAATTGTTAATTGGTAACTATTGGCTCATTAAGAATTGATATGGAGATAGTGAATGTGAATTAGTAAATTTTATCGTTCAATTTACCATTTAATACCTTACAAGTTGAGTCTCACAGAATTAAGGAATGGGTTAAAAGGCTAGTAAGTCAAATGAATAGTCAAAAAGAAAATAAGAAATGCATCTACCAACCTAAATCTATCCCAGATATTGAATGATGAATATGCAAGCTGACCAAACAAGAAAATGTAATCCTAATACACTCCATATGTCAAGAGGTCATGGACCATTTTGACTTGATTACAGAATTTAGTCAAAGTACAAGAAAATTTTATAAAATTAAAAAAAAGTCCATAATGTAATGTCTGCCTTAGATTTAGTTGTATGTAACTGAATTGATTACAAACTTAAACATTAAATGAGGTCATTGATATCAAATTGAAGGAGGTCACTATCACTAATAAATGAAGTTAGGATACAATCCAACATAACAATATTATGATGTGTTTAATTATATTTCGTTTGGTTAGCACAACACTAACTGCGTGTTTAATAGAGGTTAAGGTAACGTTTAACATCCTATTAGAGCTAGCCTTAATATCGTACCATCAGTTGTATTTCTCATAATTATTAGTTTTATAAAGGAGACAAGAAGAAAGTTAGCGTTGCTGGTACTGGTGATTGATGGTAGAAGCTGTTAGGAAGTTTTGGTGTATAGTGGCATATACCTCTGATGCTCTTTTGCAATTTGTTTCCAACAGTTTTCCCAACTGCAATTTTTCTTTGGAAGGAAACTTTAACAGAACTTCTTTTTAAATATAGAACTTTAGGTTAATATTGAATTGTCTTAATATAGTTGAATCAGATACATGATATTGTCAATTGTTTTAGTATTTAATACTCCCTCCGATTCATAATAAGTGTCGTTTTAGAAAAATGCACACTTATTAAGAAAGTTAATGAAATTATAGGTATACCCTTATTAATACTCCCATGAATTACCTTGAAATTATGATCTGTGTAATTAAGATGAGAGAGAAATTGGATATTAATAAGAAATTGTGAGAGAAATTGCATATTAAATTGTCTTGAAATTGTGATATGTGTAATTAAGATGAGAGATTAAAGGTTAATTTTGGAAGTAAAATTATAAACAT
>JAOSBP010000006.1:26997449-27037053 GCA_027563825.1 Erythroxylum mucronatum | reverse complement strand
CATTAATTTCGGATAATAATTTCAACACCTTAAAATTAATTACGCCCAAAATATGTGTAATTAAATTGACTTATCAATTGTCATGCCCTTGATTGCGAGGAGAATTAAGTCATAAAGGCTTTCCACATATCAACACACGTGTGATGGTGAGAGGCAGCAGCAACTGCGACGGGAGTCATTATCCTAATTAGGCAACCAAAAAGCATATGGTTTTGTCATTGCCATTTAAAGTATTCAAGAATAACAACAGTCTTTGAATTTCCTTCAGCAGAAGTAAGAAGGGTTTTACAGGGTTTGTGAAAAGCACCAGTGAGATAACCCTCGAGATTTGAAAGTATCTAAGCCTTATAAAGAAAAAAGTTCGAATCATTGAGTTTTAGAGAAATAGGGTGATTGACAACGGTGATAACACTAGAGGGAGTTTCAACAACGATTGTTTCAGGTAGAGAAGACATGGCAAAAGCCTAAGGCTCTAATACCAAGTTAAGAAAATTAAAGAGAGAAGAAAAGAGAAGGGTAGGCTAAGGTGTTTAGGTTGAATCTCACGTGAAATCAATTGTGAGAGTTTTGTGAATATATTTAAGTATGTACAGGCATACACATACAAATATTTGATCTCTTCGATACTTTTATCTATAAATTAGGAATTCAAAATTCGAATTAGGAATCTCGACAACTACTAAAACAGTTGCAACTTCTCGTTGAATACTAGGAGTCCTAACGTGAATTAACCTTACCGCCAACAAAAAAGAATTGCATATTCTCTGGACTATTTGATATATTTATTATTTTCCATACCAAGTATAATTTTTACTATTAAATATTCCTAAAACAATAAAAGTGGAAACTATATTTTTAAAAATATTATCTAGTCTTATATGACAAACGATGGCCAGTAAAAGCCGATGGCCATCACTTGCCGACCACAAGAAGTTTTCTTATGAATTATGAAGTTAAATCTCATGATTTTGGGTGTTAAAAAATCTGAAGTTTGATTACTTTGTTGAGAGCAATTGTTGGCAAATGAATCATTCGCGTACAAAGGAAGTGACATGTTCGGGATCTTATTCCATAGATGGTCGACGTTTTCCAGAGAGAAGTAACAAACCCGGGATTATATCCCACATCTTCGTACATTGCTTAGATGCATATAAACAAAATTGCAATTCTAATATTTAGATAAATACATCAAAGCTCTAATCGGAGAAAAGTTTGACTTTCCATTCTCTATCAACCTATTTTATGATTCCAAATAACAAGTTAATTTTCTGACATCTTTTTCTAGGTTAAACCAATCTGAATCAGCAAGCAAAAGTAAGCGTGCCTATTTAAAGATATCATTGTTATCCAAATCACATTTTTGATCAACAAAAGAAAGGATTATATTATGCATTCTATCTCGAAATTTCTCAAGTTTTTGCGAGGATTTGGAACAACTTGCCCATATTTGGATGGATTTGAACCCAATACAAGATAACCGAAATTTGCAGGACCTGTTGCCTAATCATTTCCAAGACCGATAATCGATGGCTTGTTTGGTCTTTAGGCCTCTGGGATTGCTAAAAGGGTCCAATACCTCTGTGGACAAAGCACGAATGGGGTCGAAGCCCCACGTCAAGTTGGGGCTATTTCAAACAGAGAGGCCTCTAAGGGAATCCCTTATTTTAATAATTTTGCAAAGATCAAGCGGCATGACTAGAGAGTTGCAGAGGTCGCCCTCAAATTTCCTCGTTTTTACATTAGTCGTCGTGGATTCTCGCTAGTGTCCACTTCCAGAAAGCACGCATTGGCTTATTGAGCTCACCTTAAAAGCTGCTCTTTACTTGTATGATGCTGTAAAAGCGCTTTCTCCAAAACACGAACAGAGACAAACGGACACTTTTCGTCTTGTTCTCACTTTCTTCCTTTTTCCCGCCTATTGGACTCTGGCGAACTCTCCGCTATCCGGCTATGGTGACTTCCAGAGACGTTCAAGAGATCGTCTCCAAGCTCTCCTCCGATAAAGCCAGGCCTCGTGAAGTAACTTTACTCTTTCTCTTTTTCATCTCCCAAGAAATGACACCAGACTGTAGTTTTAAAGTTTTAAACTGTGCTGTGAAAGTGAGAGTGACACTTTGATTTTTGAATAATCGGATGACGATCTCCGACTCGTTTACTTTGACCAAGATTAGTTTGATGATCGCTCTTGTTGCATTCGGTTTCATTTTCGTTTTGTTTGTTTCTGTCTGTCTCTATAGTCTTTACTAGGTCCTGTTTGTTTCCCGAGAAAAATATTGAAAGGAAATGATGCCATAGGACTGTCGTTCAGGAAAGTGAGAAAGAAACCTTGCTTCTGGATTATCAGGTGATGGTTTCGGGTTCATTTACTTCAACTAAGATTATTTAGATGATCGGTGTTATGGAAAATGGTAAATGAAAGGAAAAAGAGGGAAAAGAGAGAGGGAAGAGGAGAGAAAAGAAAGAAAGTGAGGGAAACAGAGAGAATGAGATGGGAATAGAAGAACAGAGAGGAATCGAGAGAATTTGGGAGAGTAGAGTGAAAGGGAAAATGCAGTAGGATTCTCATTAATTGCCAAAAAACATACAATAGCCGTGGGGGGACTGTTATTTATAGTTATTCGTAACACCCTCCAACTGACATACTAACAGTCTTAACTGCCATCTACTACAAGTACATATTTCGGTTTCATTTTCGATTTGTTTGTTTCTCTCGTTCTCTCTCATACTCTTTTATTAGTTCCTGTTTCTTTCCTGTGTAAAAATTGAAAGAAACTGACGCCATGCTAATGTTCTTTTAGAAGTTTTGACACTGTAAAGTTAAAGTGAGAGTGAGACATTGTTTCTGGTTATTTAGACGATGCTCTTGTTTGATTCATTTCATTTTCATCTTGTCCCACTTAGGGTTGCATTATAAGACTGAAAATTTAATTGTTGTTTTGAATGTGTAGGAGGGGATAAAGTTGTTGAACACTTGGTTAGAAGGAGAAAGATCGACAAGATTCTGCAAAAATCTTGGAGAAAATACTTCAAAGCTCAAACCAAACGATATTCCCCATAGTAAGAGAAAATATTGGTTTGAGGAAGTTGTGATTGAGTTTCTGTTATGGTTATGTGATTCAATTATCTCTTTAGTGAAATTGAAATGTTTGAATTGATTACGCAGCTGAAACATGGCCATTTTTGATTAAATTGCTCATACAATGTGTATCCTTGGAGATAGCTGGGAGCAAAAAGCGAGTGCCAAAAATAACTTTTGCAAAGACGCTGCGTGTGGCTGTTCAACGTTCAGAAGATGCCAAATTTGCAGGTTGGCTTCTTAACAGCATGATTTTGTTTTCTAGCATTAGTTGTGAAGGGTGGTTGTCTAAAAATGCATTTCATAACATAAGATGCAGAGCCAACTGCTTACTAACAGTGAGAGTCATGATTCTAATATTACTTGTTTGGGGTGTAATTGTCCTTTGGCAGGCAAGACATTGGCTTTACTACCTGTTGTTAAGTCACTCTTTAGCCACATATGGGATGTTTTATGTAATGTCCCAAGCTTTCAGCCCGAATATGGGATCATACTTCGACATCTGTTGACAGTAAGAGGTTATCAATTTCACCTGAAGAACCGCATTTATTCTGGTGAGTGGCTTTTGACAGATTACAATCAATACATTGTTGTTTGTGATTGCTGAGATATGCAGATGAAACTTACTGATCTTCATCTTATGTAAACCTATTTTGGCAAAGGTTTGGTGCTTTTGTACATAGAAAGGGTAGAAACAAGTTTGGGTGGGAAAAGTAGTAGTCGTTGTAACCAAAAGGAGGAGGCCTTCCGCTGTATCTTAACACTCCATGCGCTTTTGGAACATCCTCCTAGGGATTTCCCAGATGATGTTAGGAAGGGCATTGTTAAGGGTTTTGTTCAGATTTTTTCTTTTACAAGGTACAAGAATGATTCATGATATTCTATTTTCTTCTTTTTACCCTTTAGGTGTTAACATTATTTGTTCCCTTATTTACTGACCATAATATCAACGAGGCTGTGTCCCTTATTATAACATGTACAGGGATGAAGGAAAAATATCACGAAAGCTTATTGAGTGTGTTAATACATACTTGTTGAAGGATGGTCCAAATTTGGGTTATTTATCCCTGGAGATCCATAATGCTGTACGGCAATTTGTATTTTGTTGGTGGCTCACTACTCGTGACCGTGGGCTTAAGGTTGATTGGCATTCTAAATTATTGCATTTTTTCCATTTTATGCTTCATTCTTTCAAATGTGACCTTTTTTTTCTTTTTTCAGGATCTACTTATAATTTATGCAAGGCTGCAGCTAAATCTGACAAGGGGTGCTGCTGATGGAAGTTCTTTGGTAGAACAACTGTTAGATGTGCTATGTAAGGAACTAGATCAAAGCAGTTTAACTGGTGTTGGTGTTGGTGTTCCTTGGTGAGTTCCTTTTCTTTCTCTTTTTCTATCCTACTTTATTTATTGTCAGAGTTGATCTCGACAATTTCATGTCTGGGCTTTGAATTGTGAGCAGGACTGAAGCAACTAAGGATGATAAAATTGGAAATTTAAGTGGTTCACAATTTAACTTGGTGGAGCTTGCTTCCTTAGTACTTTATCGGGTACTTCCTCCATTCACTGGCAATTAAAGATGCTGTAGAATATGGTTCTTTTGATGTGAAAATTGCTGATTAAAATTGGTAGGTTTTTCCGAATAAAGTGTGTTAGGGATGTTAAAACTGATATATGTGGTCAGAATGTTAGTGTATCTTTGTTACAGTTAAATTAATTAAAATAGCAGCTCGAGACTTTGCTCATTTTGTTTTGAAGGAATTTTCATATAAATAGGTATCTATTATTATGAATGGATATGAGTACTTTGGGGTGTAAAGCATTTAAGATGCAGTTCTGAAATTTTACTCGCACTATGTTTTTATTCGAGAAAAACTTGGTTCACCATTTGATGGGATATCACTATCTTAGGCGTGTATTAATACAGCTAAATCACCAACAAGGGAAAAGCGGCTTAGAAGGGAGCATGTTGGTGTTCTTTTAAAGGAAGCACTTATGAGAGGGAAGTGGTTATGGTATGTTTCAAGTGCATATGGTTATTTTGACTAATGTCTATCAGTTTCTACTTGTTGAAACCTACTACAGATAGGTTGATATAAACCTTTTCTTGTCTATCTCTTTGAAGATGGTGATTGGGGTATTGCTATGGGACAATAGTGGGATATGGCAGGTCTTTTTTTTCCATATTTGACAAAGTTAGAACACTTGGAACTTGTTGCTTATTTTACAATTGGTACAAAATTCTTATTTGGTTTGTTGGCATACTAATGAAATTGCTCTTCATTTTTTAGGGAATGAGCAAAATGATGCTCTCTGTAGTGCTTGTCTCTACTCTTCTCTTTAATTTGACAAGTATTTTGATTGTGTACAGAAAACAAGGCTTTTGTATCAAAAGAATGTATGTAAAGGAGAAATTGTTGGGCATATCTTAGAAGTATTTTATGGTGCATTGCATATGTGGATGTAATTCTGTGCTCAATGCCTTCATTTTTTTCCAATTTTCAGGGTTTGGTTTCTTTCTCTTCTTGTTCTCTTCTCTTGTTTATTTCATTGTTGAAGTCATTGGAACTCCTTGTTATCTTATAATTTTGGTCAAACATTCCTTCCTTTCACCTTTAAGTAAAGAAATTCTCTGGATTGTAGATACCTTAGACTTTTAAGTTCATTAATTTGTTATTAGTATTTTATTGGTTTCCTTGTTATCTAACAAACGACAGTGAGAACAGGGGTTAAGGATATATTTTTGGATCATTTTCTGGACTAGAATATTAAATTTAAAGAAGGGAATGACAGAAGTTTTATGCATATCTTAGTGGCTTTCCAGTTATGAGTTAACATAACTTTTCTCAATATTGTTGAGTCCTATGGCCTATTATTATTTTGTTTTTCTTCACTACTGCTATATTAGGACAAAATTCATTTGCTGTATTTCAGGAATGCTGCATTTTGTTCTCTGGTTCGTAATTACTACACTCGCATGAGTAAGGATCTTTTCATAGACTGGTTTGAAGCAATTTCTTCAAGTTTTGAGAGGTAATGATGCTTGTAATGTGGCAATAGAAGATGTAATTGCCTCTTCATTTCGATATAACCTTGCAGTAGTTTGTCTTGGTTTTGCAATATTAACTCAGTGTTAAATTTGAAATTGAAAAATGCATGGAACTCTTGAAGTTGTTTTTTGTAGTTTATCTCTTTGTCCATAAATCATACTTGCATGAATGTTAGAAGTTAGGTTTTCTATTTGCTTGAAATTCTTTTAGTCAATTTTAACTTTTTAACACCTTGCATTTCAATTTTTAAATGATTGAGTATTAACGTTAATGCTTGAAGTTATTATCAAGTTACTGTTCTGACCATGTTGTTGTGATCCGTGTACAATTCTTTTATTAATCTTTAGATGACATTCTAATTATTCTGGATCCTCTATTCTTGGAGTTGCATTTTTGACTTTAGATTATGGGTGATTTGGTGTAAAAGTTTGTGAATTGCCTGTCCCTATCGATAGAATTACATACATGTTTCTGATTTTGACATTTAACAGAAACATAGCGGCAAGAAATGCAATTTAGCCATTTTTTGAGGTCTGAATCATGTGGATTATTATCATTCTTTAGAAGGTTAAATGTCCCAGGGCTGTCTGTCCTCTTTGGTTCTTAAAATACTGCCTTATTTTGTGAATTTGTTTCTAAGTCTCTTTGTTTCTTTAATCCACTAAAGAGATCTGTGTTTTTAGTGTTTTGTCTTTGAAATTTGATGGGGTTTGATTTCACTTTCATCAGTAAGGAAATCTGTTATTATTGGCTTGTATTGCTAAAAAAGTTGATTAGAATTAGGGATTTATAACTGGTGGTAATCTACCACTTCTATCTATACTGTCAACTTGAAAAATGTAGGTATCCATGAGGCTAATCTATTTGACAAAGGAATATTGTAAAACTAGCTATGACAAGTCTTGGTGTCATTTATCCTCATTAAATATGATGTCAACTGATAGTTATGTGAAACCCAGACCAGATTGCTAATGATTTTGGGGAGGATTATTATACCTGTATTTGTTGAATTTATGAACCTTATTTTGCAGAATTCTGAGTGATGCAAATGTGACACATACTTATGATGGTTTGCTATGGACTATAAGGTCTGGTTCTCTGGTCTTTATAAACATAATCAATTTGTGCTTGTTTTTATTCTATTATATCTCTTCGTAAGATAAGGAAGTGCTTTGTTAAAAGGCGAAAAGTTGAGCGATCTAATGCTTGCATGTTTCATCATTCATTTTAATAACATTTATTTTTTTCTTAAAAGAAATAGATGTTCCTTTTAGTTTTGTTTTTATTTCTGGCTATCTCTTCTTTATTACTTTTGCAACCCTTGTTCTAATATGCATCTATTTGCTATGTTAGGAGTTTGCAGGTTCTCTCTGCCACTTTCCTGATTCCAGATTGTAAAGTGGACATTTCATCAGGCTCCTCTTCCTTGCCAAACAAGGTTTTTATTCTTTCCTCTATGCTTTAATTTTTCTAGTTTCTTGTGTTCTTTCTTCTTTGTCTCTGACAATGTGCTTTAATTATAAAAAAGTTATCAAGTCAAAGCTTTCTGAATCATCGTTAGCTGCTTGCCTTGCCTTGCCTTATATTGGGTGCACCCTGTGTTCCAATATAGTTGATTGCACTGGATCTACATTTTATTGGTTCTTCAACCAGACTGTGTGTTAGGTTTGCAATATAGAGTCAGGACTCAGTCTTTTCTACAAACTTTTTAGTGAAACTAACAAACATTTGTTAATTTTTGCTTTTGACATGTAGCAAATAAAACTTAGATTGTTAGTGTCCTATTATTATTTTAAATTTCTTCTAGCTGACTGATAAAAGAACATTGAAATGTTTGTCTTCTCTGAATTGTTTTCTCATCCAACTTGACCCCCCATTAGAAAAGCTATGAAGAGTGTGGTGAGAGTTTTTTGTGTCCATCTGATGATTTGGTGGCGTAGAATTACTGGAAAATGATATAACTTCAGATCTCTCCTATGAGTTCCTATAATTCTGTGGACTCTCCTATTAAAATTCGAGCCCCTTGCAAGTTTCCAGATTTACGTTGTTATCCTTTACTAAAAGAGTTCTGCTATAAATTTCCTATCGGGCTGCTTATATCTTCTTTAGTTCCACTAATATGGTTTATTTCAAGTGAATCTCTTTAGTGATCCTGGGGTGACTTGTTGATTCGTCAATTTGCAGTTCCACTCTGGTTGGGGCTTGATATGGAAGTGCCTAATGCATGGGTTGCCAGTATTTAGTAATATAAGTACGGTTGTAAGTATCATTTGCACAATCTTTGCTAGATTTATTATTGGTGACTTCTCTTCATCTTCTTTTTGGCGTTTTGATGTTATCTGTCACCCTATCTGGAAAAATTGTCTCATGCTAACTATTTGTGATTTTTTTTTCATTTGGTGCATTGTTGAAATTTCACAATCCTTAAGGTCAAAATGAATGATGACATATTATGATTTTGTGGCTGTTTTCTTGTTAAATGTGCGGGGAAACCATTCAACTCAAAAGCTTTAACTTTTGGGTGAGTTCTAGTAATGTATAAAATATTACTCGATCACACCTCACACGAGTATAGACAAATCACAAGAATAACAAATCCACCATAGATGAAAACTGTCAAACTTGAACTTGAGACAATTGTTCATAAGGGTCTGTTATTAAGACACCATTCGACCTTCTCAAGTATGAAGCTAATGGTATGCTTACACAATGTTGATTTTCATTCTACTCAGAGCTAAAGGTTGAATACTTGATCATGGCGTGAGTATTCAGGATATTTTTGGTAGTTATAGTGGCAAATCACTAATGGTTGTACCTTTATTGTGATTAATGGAGGGGGCTTTTTTGCACTTCTCTGCTCTTTCGCTTTTTTCTTTTGCTTTTAGGGTACTTGTAGCGGGTTTTGTTGATGAAAATGAAAATATGCTCATAACAGCTGTTGTTTTATTGAACAATCTGGTAGATCTCTTCATAGTATATTATGTTCAGTATTTTCAATTTATTCTGGAAGCTTGTTTCTAGCTTAATTGTCTGCCCATATTCACTTCGTGAAAACCATGTAGGTGGATGCTGCATTTATACTACTTGGAAACATCATGTCAAAGGTGGGTACAAGTCCTTTTAGACTCAGCTTCTCAGATTTATTATAAGCAGTTTCCTTGTTGATTTGCTGAGACATTTAAGCAGTGAAAGAAATCTTCAAAATTTTTGACTTGAAAGAAAGGTATCTATAGATTCTTCAATCATACCTCTGTTTGATATGGCTCTGCCAATGTTCTTGTTTTCTCTCAGGAACTAATAAATACATGTTTCGTGCCTCAAGATGTTTGGGATCTTAAGATTTTTAAGCAGATGCCATCAATGTAAGTTTATTTTCATGACACTGCCTGAGAAAATATTTTTTTTTGAAATGTACACATCCCATCTTTGAGAAAAGCTCAATGACGCTTAACCTTGCCGTTTCTTAATTTTATTTTGGTATTGGTGGATTCTCTTCTATAGGTTCTGTAGACTCTCTTTTGTTTGAAAATGTTCATATAGGGAACCTGTCGTCTATATTATTACGATCAGAATACTTGCTACTTACGTTTTGTTATGATGTTATCCAGGGCCACCTTGTACTTCATTGCTTGTTACTTTTCTCACAAGGGTTCTCAAGTAAGTGGTTTAGGCTTCGTCTATGGAATATTTACCATTTGCTTTCTTGCCATGTCATGATTGTTTTCAATTGTCAATCAGTGTTTTTCCCAGCCTCATACACTCAGAGAAGCCATAGCAATTTTCCTCTGTTTTCTTATCCCTCAATTCTTGAATTTTATGTTTGAACCTAACCCACAAATATCCATGTTGCACCGTCTTTTCATGGCCTCCCATGTTATGGACCAATGTAACCTATTACTGAGTTCAACCTGTTGATGAGTTGGGAATTAAATGAATAATTGTTGGCTTGTCAAGTTCTTACTGGGCTCAGGGAACATGTATCCTCATTTGGCCTAGTTCAAACCCCTTCTATATGTCAGGATGCTAGTTCTAGGAGCTTTTCTTTTCAGAGTTAAGATTGGTTTCTTCATATTTAGAAATTCAACTTGGTCTTTTTAATGTTTTTGTAGGTTGATCTTCAAGATTCACTACATCTTAGGAAGAATCTTATGGGAGCAGTTTTGTTCTCCCTAAACTGGAAGGTTTGTTTATTGCAGTTGGATTGTCTAAATTCATACCTCCGTTTATGTTCTTTGGTCCCAATAGGTTAGAAAATGAGATATATGGTTGGAAGTGTCGTCCCCTCCTAATAATTTGCTTCTTTGAGGTGGAACAAAAATTTTGGAGTCAAATATGAAAGTTGATGGCATAATCATGTGCTGTGTTAATGGTCATTACGGTGATCTTTTCTAGTTTGGTTTTGAGGAGATTTAGAGGTATGCTTTATCCTGTTACAATGTATGCAAATCAACAAAGAGTTAATATCTAGTTTTTGTTTAATTTTCCAAAAAAAAAGTGCTAATATTCACAAAAATTAGAGTGAGGAATTTGGTTCTGTGGTTCGGGAAAGATTCCAAGGTCCCATCCCTTGGATGTCATAGTGATTTGCATTGCAGAGAATTATTATCAACTTCCATTGGATGCTACATATGCTAGCCTCTCTCCTTTGTGTTTATGCTTTTACTTTATGCTTTAAGATGGTAGTGTGCTATAGTTGTATCCTTATTTGTTGCTACTACCCAAGCATGGCTAAGCTCTTCTAGAGGTTTATTTCTGTTGGCTGTTCTGATGGTTCCTTGTGCTATTTGAAGGAAGGTGCAAAAGAATTTGCTAAGTTTTCCTTTACTCCTTTGATTTTGTATATGGGCCTGTATCGCTTAAATGCCGGATGATCTTAATACTTTGGATGCAAGTTTTGGTAGTTCCTCGTGCTACTATTTATTGCTTGGTGTCAACGATTTTTTTTATATCAATTCCCTTGCCTTCTATAGCAATGTCCTTTTCTCTCAGTTTGGGTTTTATTCATCAATGTTTTATGCAAATTCAGAAGAAGGTTTCTGGTCCAAGTTGCCAAACATGATTACTTCCTGTTATTAGAATAGAATAGGATCAACGTGCTTGTACTAAGCTTACAAGTACTATTGGACACCTCTATGATGGCTTGAACTTTACTGTACTCTTTGCAAATGATGTTTGTTTTCTCAATGCAGGAAAATTCCACATTGAATGAGCGAATGGTGCTTTTGTTACCAGCAGCTGTTTATGCACTTTGTGCTGGTTGTGCTCCTTTTATTCATTATTATGAAGGTTTTTTCTGTCCGTGCTCTTTTTCAGATGATTGTCAAACAACAGATGATGGTGATAATGTATGCATCATTTTAGATTTTCGAATAAACTATTGATTTTTGGACTTCATACATACATCTTATTTTGTTCGGGACACTAAAATCAAATTATTTATAGATAGATGGACACGAACATGCAAGACAATGCAAGCTTTTTGATTGTTTTGTGGAAGTTATTGCAAGCATTGATTCTGTTCCCAAAGCTGAGGTGTTGTGATCGTTTGTGCTTTTGTTGTTCCTTTCTTCTTGGTGTTTTGGGGGGTTCATGTTTGTTTGAATTCATATGTGATTTGTGAACAGGTTGCTTTATCCCAACACCATCAAAATGTTCATCTTCCACGACAATTGAGAGACCAATTACTGTATGAACTGGAGGCTGGCATTCTTGGGACTCTTTTGAATAAGGATACTGAACAGATGTCTCTGTCTGGAGCTTTATTTATTTGTGCTTTGCTATCTAACTTTATACATGGCGCATTAATAGTGAGGTTTGTGTATTTTGCATGATTGCAATATTTCTGTTCACCATACACATGAATTTTCTTGTTTCCTTGAAGGTGAGTATTATTCATGAGTATATGGTTTACATTCCTTGTTAGATGTGTGTAATGGGTTGGATGTTGGACACGTATTGTTGTATAGTTTTAGATGGGCTAGTGATCACTTTAAGCTGTAAATGTTTTACATTTTAAAATGACAATTCCTCATGGTTACTTACAATCCTTGTCCTGCTACTGTGTTGTATCTATATTCTCTTAGTTATGCTTTTCAAGTTCCCCTAACTCCATACCTCTACCATGCTTGTTTTCCAAGTTCAATGTGTATATCTTTAGTTGTTTGTCTATTCTGATTGCATGATTAGTAAAGGCTAGTTTTCAGGTAGGCCGTTCAATACATTTTATGCAAGTTATGAGGAATAACTTTTAATCTTGAATGTAACTGATGCCAGATAAAACTTGTGGCTGTAACCAGATTAGTGTTGTACATCAATATTTATGCTCAAATATACATATTTATAATTTCACATAAATGGAGCACCATTAGCATTTATTTCTCCTTAATGCACAGAGGATTAATACATTTCCGTCCTGCAGAAAACGAGAAGAGACTTCATCATTCTCCAGTAAAATGGGTGACTACTTGATACAATCTCTGGATCATATTACTAAGCGTATTCAAGAAAACAACTATGACTTTCAAGCTCTTGGTTGTTTAGGCTTTAGCTCTGACTATTGTGAGAGGACCTTGCTTTTAGCTTCAATGAGGAGCTTTCTTGGAAGTGCTCTCTTTGTCAAGAGGGCAGAGGAAACTAGTCATGAAGTTTTTCATCATCACGCTGTAAATCAATCCGTAGAAAGGCTCTTAAGGTCATTGGTTAAGCTGTATCAACAATTTTCTGAAGGTGCAAAAAATCTTGATTTTGAGCCATTGGCTTTTAACTCAACAAATAATAAGGCTACATTGCTAGTATCTGGCTCACTAGATAGAAGCAGTAATAGAATTGTAGACGAGGAACTGGATGTGAACAAGGATGATACGGATGTAGACATCGTAACAATAGGTGGCAAAATGACCAGTGGTGTACCATTTTCTACATCAAGGTGGAAGATGGGGATGATTTCACTAATTTCAAGTTTCTTCTTAGTTTTGGATTCTGTTACGTGGGATATCTTGTTTGAACTTATGGGAAAAGAATGTGACAC
Source organism: Erythroxylum mucronatum (assembly GCA_027563825.1). NCBI lineage: Eukaryota > Viridiplantae > Streptophyta > Magnoliopsida > Malpighiales > Erythroxylaceae > Erythroxylum > Erythroxylum mucronatum. The sequence continues at coordinate 27,023,901 of JAOSBP010000006.1, read as the reverse complement.
AAAGGTATGTTACATAATTAGTCTGACTTGCCTGTTTTCTTGGAATTCATGCAGTAACAGTTCTATTATCTTGGATTTAAAATTCATATTGGCAGATAGTCGAGACTATTCTTTTGCATCTTTGTCAACATTTGCACAGATCCGTTCCTGCAAAGATTTTGGACTTGGTAATGACTATAAATATCATAGATGTTTTATATCTCTTTTATGCTCAAGTTATAGACCTTCTTTCTTTGCAGGTCAAAATCGCAAATGACATGTTTGAGATGCAAGTTAATGTCAAGTTTGACTGTGTCAACATACTAGTGGTTGCCAATCAATTGTTAAGCACCCTATTATCCTTCGATACACCTGAAAAGCATGTTGACTTGGCTTTGATAAAGCAAGAATCTGAATCGGTATTACACAGTACATAGAATATGTTTATTTCAGTAGTCTTTTATGCTATGGAGTTTAAATTCTCTATTTCTCCCACTTTCCTATCATTTCATTTTGTATTTTAAAGGAAGTTGAATCTGGGTTGAGTTTTTAAAGTTTCACTATTGATTCATTTATGGCATATGCTGGTCTTGTGTGCAATTTTTCAGATTTTAATGTTAGTGGAGACTGTGTTGAAGAGGGGATTGGTTGGAATACCAAATCTAGAATTTCAAAGTGTAGGACTATAGAGCGACATGAATATCATCTTTCCCTCGAAAGTAAAAACCACTAAGAGTTTCAGTAGATTTGGTGCTTTCACTACATATAGCTTAAATTTAGTCTCAGAGGTCCTTTTTGTTTGACAAAATGGATCCTTTTGCTAGTATTTTTATTCTGTGATCTAATAAACTTGTATGGCCTTGTGAATGGAATTAGTTTCTCAATGTTGGTTAGTTTTGTTGGCCAGAACTAACCAAAATTAAAGTTTAAATATGTAGTACTAGGAAAACATATCCATTTTGGAAAGTATTAAACCTTAAGGATGAGCTAATTAAAACCATAAGAAGTCGTATTGTGAAGCGCAACATTGTAGGTGATCTAATGAATTTTGTCCCAAATGGGACAATTGTTCTGCAAATATGGTAAGGCTAAAAAATGCTCTACTTGATTCAATGGGAAGGAGTTTGTTTGTGTGATGAGAAGCTGGACATAATTCTTTTCTATGGTAAAATATACGCCCACGCGAAGCATATTTGTATCAGAATTTAGGATCAATAATTTTTGGATGAGAAATGTTGGCCAATATGGTTCCACCATCGGATTATTATTAGCATCACAACATCATTATAGTGTCAACAAAATTTAAGTGAAAAGTACCAGTATCACAATTTGGCATCACTATAAGGCACCAAAATCCTTAAGATACTGGGGGATTTGGCGTCATTAGTCCTGCAATTGTTTCTCATGTACAAAAATAAATGTTAATTATGATGTCTAATTGGCCATTTACATTGGATTTGATGTTGCTTTCTCTTTCTTATTGCAAGCCTTGTCCCTTATTTCTTTTATGACATTCCCTTTCTCATGCAGTAGTGTTGAAAACTCTGTTCACATTTATCCTATGATTTGACTATGTTTTATGAAGTCTTGATAAGATTTATTGTCTGTTAAAACTAGGCTTTTGTGTGTTTCTACTTGCAGGGTTTGATGTGCCTAAGAGACCTAATTAACAGAATTGGAGAATTTGGAGCTCTTGATTGGGTGGGACGTGTTAGGCTTATTGAATGCATTTGCAATTTCATCTTACTCAGCCCTCAAATTGGTCTGGTAAAGACAGTGTTAGGCTTATTGAATGCATTTGCAATTTCATCTTACTCAGCCCTCAAATTGGTCATGTGAATACTAAGGCGGAAGTATATGCATTAATTACAGTTGTAAAATAGATGAAGCTCCAGTTAACTTTGTAGAATGGATGAAACTATGGTGGATGTTGTAGATGAAAATTTGAATGTGATAATGCAAGAAAGAGTTGTAGGACAGGGACATTATGGGATATGGGAAAACATACATGCTATGTTATTTCCTATCTCTAATCTAACAATGAAAATCTAAGATCATCTCTGGTAACACATTTGTTGGTTTATCATGTCACTTGTTTGCATGTCTGTGTTTTTTGCTATATAATTTCAGGCAATGATCGAAAGGTTGTTCTTGCTACTTCGAGATCCTGATTATCGAGTTAGGTTTTTGCTCGCTTGGCGTATTGGTGTTCTGTTCCAAACATGGGATGGCCATGAGGAACTCTTCCAGGATATTTGGTGAGTTGCCATGACATACTTCATAATCATAGCAAACTTATAAGCTGTATTTGCATCTAAGATTTGATTATGCATCAGCATCTAAGATTTGATTATGCAAACATGTCATGTAGATGTTAGTATACAACTAATGTGAAAGCTGGATAACCAGTCATGTTTGCAAGTTGGCAGTTTGGCACCATTATCATGTGGCCTATAATGCAATTATTTTTTAGGGATTTAAACTACTATCCTCAAATACTCTAATTATTCATGTTGTTGTGTTGAGGTGTGACGGCAATGAGTTTGTACTTTTTCCCCATATGTTGCATAATCTCCAGCCTGCTTTCCCTTGCAATGTTCAATGTTGTTGAGTTCTAGTTTCATTGTTTGACATGCACTTTTTTCTTTTCTTTTGATTGCTATTGGTTATTGTTTTTCTCTAGATGTTCATACAAGGTTATAATATGTTATCCACTCTGTTGTACTCATATGACGTTTTCTCTGAGGTCTACATGATAAGCCACAATGTTTTTGGATGCTCACTCAATGTTTGATCATTACATGGTTGTGAAGAATGCTTTCGCTTTATCAGGCCGTTCTACACAAATCTGACCTGATGCATTATTATAGTTTTTGATCTTGTATTTCTCAGTGTCTAGCTTATCATCTTCAATTTTAATCATTCCTTTCAACTTTTGATATAGTTCAAACTTTGGCGTTTTACTGGTGCTTCCCTTCAAAGGAAAAGTTGTTACTGCAAAGGAGGTCCTAGCTACTGGTCCCCAGTCACAGACTGCAATTGAAACTGTTATTATTACTCTTATGCATCTTGCTTTGCATAGTGAAAAGATTGAGCTGGAGGTAAACTTCTTATGTATTTGAATTTCTTTTGACCTTATTGGCATTGTAGATTCAAGAGTATTTACACTTCTGGATTGTATTCATGTGACTATGCAGGCTATATTCATTATGTGTGCGGTTTCTGCTATTGATCCTTGTCACAGGTATATTCCAACTCTTTCTGCAATTTTTTAGGGTAACTACTTTTCTGACTGTTGGTCTTCTTATTCAGGGAGTTAGTGAATGCAGCTCTAAATAATCTATCAAGGCAGTTCCATTATACAAGTAGATTCAAGGTTTGTGTCTGTGGCTATCATTGCCTAAATAGAATGCCTGTTGAGAGGCTTAACTGGACTAGTTTCTTCAGTTTATTTTGATTCCACTTGATTTTTTCCACCTCGAATCATTACTTTAGTTTATTTTCTTATGCTTTGCCTATCATGGGAATCTAAAGTGGTAAAAGAGACTTCCAAAGGAAACAAAATTCTTTGTAGTGTTAATCCTGAATTTGTGAGCTATACTTTCCATTTTTATATTTCTAGGATATTTGAATTGGGTTAAAAGTACATTTTATATTTAGCTTTGAAGATCTTGTAGTTTTTGAATCTACAAGATTATCCATATGGGAATATTTGTCAGTATAACTTAAATAAAACCTTGGCAGGACATTGTTATTCATTTTTCTTTTCTGCCAATTAGCAATATTGCCATCAGAATGATAATGATGGAAAATTTATTGTTAATAGAACATTAGAAGTGAGCCTACGATGAAAATTTAAAGACTAAATTGGTCTTCGGAGCTAATTCATAACTCAGGAAATGTAAAAACCACAAACTACAGTGGGTTTTGATGTTACCCTTTTTGTAATATGCTTTGGCAGCTCATGACTAAGTTGTTATATTATTTCTTTTCTTCAGTACTTAGAGGAACTCAAGGGACCAATTCTCTTTTTCTGGGTTGCTTGTGGTGTTAGCTTAGCTGCACTCGTTGAGGTATTAGATACACGCTTATGCTTCTTCCTATCTTATTTTATGGTAACAATATAAGCTCAAAGGTCATCCTATTCTTGATTGTAATATACTTTGAAATGAATTGGTACATCAAAGCAATTGCAAATTATTTCCCCATTTTGGAGAAGAGACTTCAATCCCAAATTTTCTTTGTAGGACAATTTAAAAGAAAATTTTGAAAACAGTAAAGGTTATATATTGTTTCAATATTCCAAAGATTGATAATTACGCTTAATTGAAAAAAAAATCCCCTTTCGTGTCTTTTGATACTTGAAGTTTTGTATAGTGGATTGTAGATCAAGGTCTTTTGTATAATTAGGGTTTGCAAAGAAACATTCAACTACAAGTATTAGGCGCCTAGGAATGGTACCATTTCTAATGTGCACCTTACATGGAAAGGTGTTGGTTTGAAACTGTAGAGATAGCATAGGCCCACCATACAACCGTACCTTGTACTAAAAACTGAAATTTATTCGCTATGATGAGGTTATGATGGTTTGGACCAAAAATCTTTTGATCCTAAAGAGTCTGATACTATGTCAAGGAATTATTAAACCTTGAAGTTCAAAGATTTTAGGCGAGATCTAGGACTAGATTACATCTAACTCTATTCTCCATATGTGGAAGCCCGTTGGATTGAAACATTGGAGTTAGAACCTGATTGATGGTATCTTTGTTCAACTTAAAAGTTTTAATTGAGTTTGGTCTAGAAAATAGATTGTAAAACAATTCTAATGAGCTTGTTTGGTGCTATTTTCATTTCTAGTTCTTATTGGAAGTAAATATCTCGTCTAACCATTGGATAACCGCTCTTTGTAGATCCGGCAATGTTTTGTTTCAGATGTTGAACCTAGTTATTTTATGCAATATTGTTGCCAATGGCTTCTTCCAGCTTTGATTCTACATGGCAACACTTCTGACCTGAACTTGGTGGCGAAGGTAGGATTAATCGGTATCTGTTACTTGCTATTGTTAGCTCATAGTTTCCTGAAGCACTCATCATTATGATTGATATTTTTTTTTCTTTACTTGCAGGTTGCTAGTCAAAGTCTGACTCATCTAGTCAGAAATTACTTTGTGCCAATTTTTTCAGTTTGTATGGCATTGCATTGCAGTAAGAATTCTGAATGGAAAAGGGGAGCTTTAGTCCTTGGGACTTCAATTCTGCATCTGGCAGATATTTCCGAGAATGAAAGAGACAATCTAATAAAGAAACATATGGTATGCTACTTCAAGTATATGTTATTTATTATGTGTCATTGGATTCATAGATGTCAGCTATTGTTTTAATACAAAACTCAATGCTAACAGGAAGCCTTTCTGCTTGCTTGTATGTCTAATATGGTGATGGGATGCAAATTAGAACATTTTTATCTTATTGTCTTCACATGAAACTTCCTTGTCATCTGCGATCTGATTCTAATATATACCAAACTACTTACTATCAGTTAGTAATTAGTAATTCTTATGCTTCATGAGTTGGAAGGAGGAAATGCTTTCTATTTGCAATTGTTGTTTTTTCTTTTTGATTTGCAAGAGAATTTGCTTTCTGATGTCATTAATTTTAGGTCATCTAATGAACTGTCAACAAATAACTTGTAAATGATCATGGGCATCCCTTTCTCTGGAGCTTCCAGGACATTGAGTTTTGTTAAATGGTCGTTCAGGCTTTCCAAGACGTGTTTGCATTTTCCAACTACATTTAACCTATTTTTTGGGGACATACGCACTATGCTGTTTGTTACTTTGACCATATTTCTATTGTAGTTTGTTTCTTCACTATGCTTTCTGAATATGTAGGTATCTATTGTGAGCCAGATATTGTCTTTCACTTCCTGTTCATCAGACCCTCCAGTACCTTTCTTCTCCAGAGATACAGTGGCACGCGCAATTCAAACCATAGTAGATGGATTCTTGGAGATGTGAATTTCCTATCCTGCTGTGATTTTGAATTGCTACTTTCTAGATCCTTAGTGTACATAAATATGTTTTGTTTTGATATAGGGAGGATTATTCTACAAGTGTCTCTGTTGTTGATAAGATCAACATTTTTCGTCCAGATAGAGTTTTCATGGTAATTACTAGATAGATCATGTATATAATTATTTTTATCTCAAGATTATTGGAGCATTATTGCCACTGCATTTGATGCATCCTTTGCAATTGTGCAGTTCATGTTAGAAATACATTACAAGATAGAAGCAGCGTGTCATCCTAGGCATAGATGTCATAGGCTGGCTGGACTTGAGGCGCTTATAGATATTCTTGGTCACAGGGCTGCTGTTTCAAGCACCTACAGGTATGTATTATGGTGATTTTTTTCAGTTATAGTATTAATTCATGATTTCGAACAATTCAGATAGCTTTGAATCCACATGGTTTTCTTGTGAAAAAGGTGTTCAAAAGCCTTCAATTAAGTTAATTTTTGTGGAATTATAGTGCAGCAAAATTATAACATTAAAGAATTTTGGTTTCCATTATGGTAATATTCTTACGTATCTCTTGATGGAGAATTGCATAGTGGTTACTGACTTTTGTAATTGTCATCTCTCGTAGTTATCCTTGAAGAAGTTCTTTTCTTGGACGATCTCAAACCTCTGCACCTTCTGCCCATCTTCTTATTCATGATGACATGGACTAGGAACTATCACATCTTAATTCTTTTTAGGAACATTAATACTAATGTCTTTTGTGAGTTCTTGTTGTGCATAATTAAGTACATGTTCTCTTGCTCTGTCATGCTCTAGCCTTTACCTTCTCTTTCCCCAGTTTGACTCATCATCATCATCATCATCATCATCTTATTCTTCTCTGGCTTTAGGATGATTCTTGCTATTGTGTTCTGAGGACAATAGACAAAAAGTTGTGATTTTTTTTTCTGTTTCTAGCTGAATATGGGCAACTGTTCAATTTTTTTTCCCCTGTTTCTATTGCATTTCTATTGGCATAGTCATGAGATATTTGAGTAGGTTTTGTTTGCTGTGAATTATTGCAGTTATCTTTTGAATTTGGTTGGGCAATTCATTGGTTGTGAAGCTTTACATGATCAATGCTCTCGCCTAATTTCTGCATTGCTCCAAACTTTTAAGAGTAGCCCATCCAAAGAAACTGCTAATGTGCTTGGCGAGCAGCTTCAGGTGCTTTTGTCATTTGAGCACATAATATATATTTCCTTAATAATATTGCCCCCTTGACATCTCCTGATTGTTTATATTATCTTTAGTTTTTGGTTTCAAAGTTGGTGGAATCGTGCAGTCCTATCGAATCTACTGGAAAACCTTCTGATATTAGATCATCACAGACGTTATTTTTGCTTCACCATTTAACGGTGGATTCAGATCCATCTCTTCATGATTATGTTAGAGTATGTTTCTTACACTTCTAATAGAATTTAAACTTTATAGCTTATAAATACTAAATGCTTATTATATATTTATGTTTTCAATATGGTATGAAGTTGCCTTTTTCTCTTGGTTAGTTATTAACTTATTATGAAATTTAGGAATTCTTTCTTGCTAAGGTATGGATTATTTTGTTTCAGGAATTGGAAGCCTTCCCTGAAATAGATGTCTTTGATGGGATAAGAGAATTCCATCAGGAGTTGCGTGAAGGGTACTCTCTAAGGGACCACTTATTAAAGGTATTACCGAAGCTAAGATGAAAAAGAGTTTAATCTTTTTGTGGTTCGTTTATGCAGGAATCAGGATATACTCTTTCTTTTCACATTGTTTGCTATATAATTTTGTTAATTTCAGTTTGTCAAGAGATCTCGTTACCTTCCACCACGGTTGCTCTTTTCCAGGTATGTGTCCTTCCAAAGTGAAATGCTTTCAAGTGTTTCTGAAAGTTTGATTTAAGTTTTAAAATTCTTGGTGGGGCTGTACGAATTCATAGATGGAGACTTTATGTTAATTTGTTTATATTTTTTAGTGATCTTAAATAATTGTTTGTGGCCTATGATTTATACTTTGCTTACATGACTTGCAGTATTCGGGCACTCCATAAACAATTGCTCATGGGGGAATCTATATGGAGAGGAAATGATGCAAAACATATTGTGGAAGATGTATTTTGGCATGATGACACAGAAATTGTTCATGCAGTGTGGAGTTTAGTTTCAATGTGTGGTTCAGATGTTGCTGATGGCATAAGACCATTGGTTTCTGATTTTGTATCAAAGGTATCATCTTTGTGCTTCTTCGGGTCTTTGAGATTTCTTTGTTATGTAAACTCATGCATGAGAGCGTACGTTCCTGAGCAGTTTATCTCTTCCTATTGACTGCAGGTTGGCATTGGGGACCCATGTTGTGTTGTTTTTCGTCAACTCGACGACTCCACTCACATGAAAGCTAGGCAAACCACTATTAGTGCTAATCGTGCTGAAATCAACCTTAAAGCGGATGGTGGTATTTCTGAAGATCTTCTAGTTACACTTCTTAAACTTCTGAAGAAATATTTGATGGATGATTCTGTCAGAATAATTGATATATCATCACAAGCGCTTCGAGTGAGTTTCTCTTGTTAATATTTGTGATACTGATGAATCTTTTGTTCCACAAGTTAACATTTGAATAGTTATCCAATTTCTTTAGACAGTTTGCACTTTTTTCTGGGTTGGTGTAGGTTAACTAGCATAGTCCATTGCCATTTGTAGAGCTTTTATAATTCAGTTGAATGATCATAAGGAATTTGAAAATATTAATTATAAATTAAGCATATGTTGATGATAGAGACAGACACTCTGCATGAGCGACCCAACTTTGAATTGTGTTCTTTATTCCTTGTTCTGTCTTTCTTTTCAATGAGGGCTTCTCTCATTTTCAAATTTGGAGTATGACCTTGTGCTTGGTTTGAAAGGAAGGGTTTTTAGTATTGTCCCGATAGGGCCCCCACTAGTTTGACTACCTAGTGAATGGTTCTTTTGGGAAAGTGGCAGGATAAGCCTATCATCTATGTGTTTGATGGTTGATGGATTAACGGTGACTGTATCTGAGAATTTGTCTTCGGATCTCTAAATTTTAAGCCTAAAACTCGTGCTTAGTTGTATTTTGTCTTGTGCAAATTTGTGCTTTTTATTTCTTTTATGGGGGTTTGTAAATGTTAACTGATGTGCATGGAAGTTGAGTGAACATTTGATCATTGTTTTGAATTTTTACAGAACCGGTATCTTGGGTTATGGATCTTTTGGTGTCTAACTAGCATGCTTGTTTTCTTTCTAAATGCTCATCTTTCTCATTTTCATTGAGTTCTTTTCAGTTATCTAATCCTTGTGCATTGAAACTTCAATTTTTTGCAATTGAGTAATAATTTATCTTAAAATAGGGAATAGTTTCCACCGAGAGGGGTCAAAGAGCAATCATGTCGTTTGATTCTTATGAAAGATCTCTTATTGAGGTAAGTACATTGTAAGATTTAACCAGTGAATACTTATCTTGTTTATTTTACATGTGCGTAACAATAGTGTTCAGCTATGGCATTTTGAAGTGGTTTTTATGTCCTTCAACACCATTAACTTTATATGATCTTTGGTCTGTGCTGTATTGCTTGAATTGAGTGTGGATTATTTGGGGAAATATTGGTATGAAGATTAGTTATAATTGAATCAAGGATGTTAACTTAGACAATGCAATAGACATGTTCAATTGTACAAATACTCTTCAATAGATGGAGAGCAAAAGAAATATACAATGGTGGTTTAAGCAAATAGCAGATCAGTTATAGAAATACCCACCAATAGATGGAGATAAAAAAAAAATATGTAATGAGCTTTAAAGTAAATTAATAGAAAAATAGGATTCATTGGAAATAAGTAGAATCAATCTGGGATTTTATGCTAGCTTGTTGTAGAGAAGAAAATTTACTTAGTACTATCTAGGTTTCAACCCATCAAAGTGTCAAGAAACCATTCAACTCAAGGCCCATAAATGGATCATATATCATTCTGACATGCCCCATCACAATATGAACAGATACAATATATCATAGATTCATTGACAAACACTATTTTTATAAATTCATGACAAATGAGGGTGGTATAATTTGAGCGTGTGTTCTCTTGGTTACACAGGACTTTGATACCATATCTAGAAACCATTCAACTCAAAAGCTTAAGCTAATGGGTAAGGCCTTGAGTCATATACCATAAATGGGTCACTTGCGATTCTAGCAAACAGTAATATTCCTAAATGGGATACCTAAGGTGTTTTAATGTAGATAGCTAAGTGATATTCTTATATAGGATATCTCAACATAATAATACTAAATCACAATAAATCTTCACATACTGCCCTTTAAGTTTGAACATTGATGTTTCAACTTGTTACAAATAATCTCAACTCTAAGCTATTTGACACAAAAGCTTAAGTGTCAGTGAAGATTAGGAATTGATTTGGTGCTGTGATATATTTGATTTTATATATCCTGCTATTGCTTAGGGTTATAGCACTATTAGGGTTTGGTTTTAATATTAACCTGGGAGAAGCTCCTGTTCCGTGATGAATAACATACATATTGCTATATTGTAGATTCACTCCAAGGGAGTAAATGTTGATCTGGTGGACAAGCTTTTGTTGGATCTGGAAAGGAGGTTTGCTAGTAAGTCATGCTAGTGTGTTAAGATGGACTTGTTTGGTTGAAAGGGATCTAGGATGCTTATCAAGATATAGTTGAAGATTTCTTCATGCTAATGCACTCAAAACATCTATTTCGTAGATTTCACCACGTGTAGTTAAAAATATGATTCCTTTTTCTTAAAAATCATAATTTTGTCAGATTCTGTATTTGTCATTTCATTCTTCACAAGCTTGCAACCTGCTCTCCTATGTTATTTGTTTAATGGGTCTGGTGGATAAGTATGTGTACTTGATGGATTTTGCTCCTAGTTGTGGTTCGTTAATTTGTATTTTTCATTTAGCTAGAATTTGTTTTTGTTTTGATTGCATGATGCTCAAGGAATATCTCATCATTTCTGTAATTCACTCTCAGCTGACGCAATCCCACTCGAGGAGTCTATTGTATGGGAGACACGTAACAAAACCTTTGAGATGTGGATTTGTCCACTTGTGTACTCACTGATTCGCTACAGCTGTGATCCTATTATAAGGTATATAGATTAAATTCTTGTAGAAGTTGTTAATATACTTGTTTATGTTGGGATGTTTTGCTTATTCTCACCTTTTTAAGTTATCTTTTTGGTATATGGCCTTCAGATTATGCCAAGATGTTGTGATGCTAAAAGCTGAAGTGGCTGAGCTTTTGTTGCCAAGTATTGTTGTTGATCTTGCTAGAAGGAAGGATGTGAAGGACGAACTTCAGAAATTAATCTCTTCTCAGGTAAGATGCTTCTCTCTCCTAAATCAATAGTTTTCTGCCGCGTAAGGTGATTTGATGCATCAAAATTTCTCTCTCCCTCTTTCCTGTGTAAGAACGTAGAATTCTGGTGGAAATTACTATTGTTAGTGCTTGCTAGTTTATTTCTGTGGCAGTCAAATAGTTGTACTCAGAGTTAAGAATGAGACCCCAACTATTTTCTTAGTTGAATTGTAGTGCATATTGTGTTTGAGATGTAAAGAAATTAGAATGTGTACTTGAAAATAGTTTAATACTATCGGTTTCCTCAATGCAAGCAGTTGCAAAATGAAACAAAGTGAAAACATTACCTCATTGCAAGGCTTTGAATAATTTGTTGACGAAATGGAATGCTTAGCTCACTGTCTATTGCATTAGAGTGTAATTGTTGATGAATTTGAGATTAGAACAGTGAGGGTTCAAACCCATGCCATTGCAAGCTCACTAGTTTTGGTGTAGGGAAGTTACGTATATGTTGTTATCAAATAATTATTCATGGCAAAGTTAGTGGCTTTTTTGCTCAGTTCTTATGGAAACTGTTTCTTTTAATGTCTTGTCCTACTTGAATATTTTTATTTCCTTTTAATTGATAGAATTGAGAAATTATTTGAATGTAAACAAGGGAATGAGCTAGAGCAAATTCTTCTATCTTGTTTCATTATCCTACTATCTTTGCGGTATGAGCTATTTCAAGAGTCTGATATCTTTTTTGCTCTTTCTGCAAGTTGTTATGCGTACTTTCTTTTGGAGTTCTGATTTATCCTTCAATTATTGGGCAGGTGCAGAAACACATATTTGTAGATTCCAATAGCTTGATAAAATCAATTCAAGTATTCTTGAATGTTCTGAATGAACTTCGACTTTGTTCCATTGTAGAAAGATCTTCTCCAGTGGTATCAAAACGTGAAAGTTCTAAGGTAACTGCTTAAGAATATCTCTTGAATTGTTTCACTGTTGTTAGAATGGCATTGAACCATTTCTTAGGCCTCACCTAATAAAGCTTTTGGCTTGAATGGTTTCTTGTGTTTAGTAATAGAACGTTTCAAGTTCAAATTGCACTACCCTTATCTCTAAGGGATTTTTGGTTTATCTTGTTTGTCCATAATTCATGTTAGTGGGTGTGCTAGAATAATATTTGAACCATTTCTTGGGCTCACCCTATAGCTTAGCTTTTAGGTTGAATGGTTTGTTACTAGAAGAAATGTGCATTGAGATTTGATTTACTTTTTATTGCATGTTCTCTAATTTTTTCCACCAATTTGATTGCAATACTCGATGTTTTTTGATGTAGGACAAATAGAAGAATTATGAACTAGTAGTTAAAAGCGCAAAATTAAGAAGTATGGATGATATTAGGCTGCTGGAATATTAGGTTTCAAGGTTGAATTTTGGCTAGGAATGCAGAATTTTCAGATTTTGTAAAGCTGGGAATTTAAGGTTTGATTGTTGGAATTTTAGGCTTAGGATTTTAGGGTTTAATGTGGTTGGAATATAGGTTTGAGATGGCTAGAATGTAGGTTTAAGAGGGCTGGAATTTAGGTTAGGGTTGATGGAATTTAGAGAAGAAACACAAAGAATGAAAGGTAGGGAACTAGGAATAAGAATCACGCTTAGAAGAAAGCATCACACCTTCTAGTAAAAAAAAACTCAAGTTTGTTGAAAAATTCCAGATTGTATGTTATTGATGAAAGGCTTACATATATATAGTGTTCTTAGAATCTTTATTCTAGTAGGAAAGGATTTCTAACTTAAATCCTATTATAATAGAAATTCTAGAAGTCCTATACAACTAGGATAGCATATCTTAATAAGAATAACATAATACTTCCCCTAATACAATCTGGATTTCAGCCTTTATCTTTGATGTCAACTCAATTCCCAATCCTCATTCCACCAAATTAGGACTTGTGGTTGACTAATCTTTCCTGTTTTATTTCTTCTATATACTTTAAGTTCTTTTGCATCATTTTTCTTCCATTAGTTATTGATTTACTATGTGTGACTTCTTATTTCAATTTCAAAATCTGGGGAAGTTTATTCACTATTACTGGAACTCAAGCCCATTAGTAATGTGACTTAATAGCAAGAAAGTGATAGACCTCCTATACTGCACCCATACACTAGGAAAGGCAAAAGAATAGAATGAGGGGGCCAGTTGGTTACAAAATGTCAGGATGAGGTGGCTAGTTAGTTACATAATGTCAGGAAAATCATTTTAGAATGTTTATAGACAGTATATAAGACAAAAGAAAGACTAGAAGGGCAGAGAGGATTTTTTGTAAACCAATAGTTAAAAGGACCAAACCAATCCCTTGTATTGACTTTACTCTTTAATCCATGTCTTTTCCTCTTTTCTCATTCTTATTTTCGGTGCCTGCTTACTTCCTTTAAGCTTTTTCTAATCTGTCGACACCAGCTTCCCAACATAAAGTTTCTAATTATAAGGACTTCAAATTGATTTGCTGGTTTGAGATGAAAATATAAATGATATTCTTATTGTTCTATTTATCAATATTAGAATTTTTAATATGGGTAAAGTGTAGAGCTCATTAACAAGAATTGAGCTTGGGTTAACTATTGTCAAAATGACTAGAACAAGTCATTTGGATAATTGACCCTTACCACTTATAAATCCTTTAACATTTTCATGTTTAGTTAATATGAGATACTCTTAACACTCCCCCTCAAGTGTAACTGGGACTGGACATTTAATTGTTACTTCAAATAATCGCAGCAATAACCAGACCGGGTCTCTCGAATTGGACATCTAGACGGACAACCGAGAAATTAAGAATCTAGACCAAACCTGCTCTGATACCATATTAGAATTTTTAATATGAGTAGAGTGTGTAACTCATTAACAAGAATTAGGCTTGGGTCAACCATTGCCAAAATGACTAGAGCTATTCATTTGGATAATTGACCCTTACCACTTGTAAACCCTTTAACATTTTCATGTTTAGTCAATATGAGATACTCTAACAATCAATAATACAAATTTCTAGATTTGAGATGGGAAGTGCAGATAACAATCAATAATCAATAACAATCAATAACAATCAATACTCTAACAATCAATAACAATCAATAATACTAACTTAACTGGTTTAGTTCAGTTAACTGGAAAGTGCAGATAATAGTAACATAACTTTTCCTTTCTTTACTAAATACCTTGTGCCTATGAAAACTGTTGGTTCTACTGTTCATACCCATGTTGTTGAAGGTTGAGCCGGTCTCTAGTTTTCTGGATGTACTTTTATCGGAGATGCTAGTTATTGAGGCTTCCCAGTATTAGTTGATAGCTAAGACTTTTCTAGTTGAGGATATCATTATCCTTGGTACTTGAGTTTATGAAATTAGTTTTCAGAAATTAGCGACTTTATAGTAATTCGATTGTGTGGTTGAGTGAAACCCATAAGCATATCAAGTTGACCTGATAATAACATGTGACATCTTTGTGAAATGCCTAGTAATATAGTAATGGCTTAAACTCTTGTCTTCCTTCATGCAGGCTAGAGATTCAAAAGCTTCACTGGGTGTAAAACCTATGTCAACGTCTTCATGGAACAAGGTTACGGTTTATTTGCAGATATAGTTTGTATCAAGAACTGTGAATTTGTGTGCTTGATTGTGTTGAAACTTATGAAGTGTCATGGATATTTATTCCAACATTATTTTCTCAATTAAGCTTGTTGATGTTTCAATTATTTTAGGACATTACAGTATCATAGTAAACATTTGTGTAAAAATAAATCATGCCTTCATTTATATGCTTGTTTTAGTTGATTGAAAGGAATTCCTTGCTATGTACATCTTCTTGGTCTTGAAGAGTGTTTTACCTAACGAAGGAATGACGTATGAGCTGCTTATATATGAGTTAGTGAATGATCTTGGGGATGTATTCAAGATATATTGAGCCCAGCACGACATTACAGGTGCCATCAAATCTAAGGCATAAAAGGATGGTCAGAATTATTGTTGTTTGTGATCTACACACTCTCTTTTGGAGTCTGTTTGGGTCATGTTCAATATTTTGTTCAAATCATTCCAAGTTGAAGGAGAAAATTTTGAGGACAGAAATTTGATAAATAGAACATAATTCACCAGTTTTGAATATGTTCTTGCAAACAAATTTTTGTGTTGAGGATGACCAGCATCTTTTAATGACTAGATGTAATCATAAAACATAGTTTCTTTAAATTCCTGCTAAACATGTATTGGCATGTTAATATTTGATTGTTTAATTTCTATGAGTTTCATTCTCCTCTTCCCTCCCCACTTCCCTACTCCTTGACTATCCTTCTTCACTCACTTGCCCCTTAAAAAAAGAATTACTTGCAGGAGTGGCCATCTATATTATACCCTAACTTGTCATCGTTATCCAAAGTTAGATCATGATGTATCATTTTGCAATGCTTAATTTCTGTGTACATGTTCTTGCTATTTGTTAGCTTTGCATAGTCCATTTAAAATGATGTATGCCTTTAAACTCACTTTTTGAGACAAGTAATCCTCCTCATTAGCACCTTCTAGTATGCTCGTCATGTCTGATTCTAATTGGTTACGAATTATGGCAGGTCTATTGGCTAAATATTAATTACCTTCTTGTTGCAAAGTCAGCAGTGGTGGGTGCCATTACTTCTCTATTCTTGTGCTTCTTCTTTTTCCCCTTGCTTTTCTTAAAGTTTTGCCCATTTTCTTCTTGGAATTGTTCTCTTTATTATTTGCAATAATGTTATTTTCATGGATACATACCACTTGTAGATTTGTGGCTCATTCTTCACCTCCATTATGTACGTCGAATATTGGTGTAAAGAGCATTTTAATGGTCTGACATTGGGAAGCCCTGATTTCTCTCACACCGAGATGGTAAGAAATTACATGAAAGAGGACTGATGTGCTTCATCATTCAGAATCAGGACTTTAAGAATGAGGATGTGATCATTGATATCTTATTATCTTTTGTATTGCAATTCATGGATCACTGGGTATCTGCTTTTCTTCTCTCCAGTTGCCAGACCACATTGAAATTCTTGTCTCAGCGGTTACTCAAATCAATGAACCCGACAGCTTATATGGGATTGTCCAATCTCATAAGGTCTGTGATTATGTTATTCTGCTTGATGATTGTGGCTTTGAGCTAGAATTATAATTTGAATCGCTTGCTATTTGACAGAAGCCTGTTTACTTGGTTCTTCCATAGGGATGAGGGAGGGTGAGGGCTTGGTAATTAGGTTAAGTTTAAAAGAAAAATGAATCTTAGTTGATAAATTAGCTGTAATTTTTGCATGTCTGCATCTTTTGTTTGAGGATTTGATATGGATGTGTTTACTTGATAATGAGTCGACTTTCAGAGTCCGTATGCTTAAACAAATTTTATGGCTAATTGGCCATATTTCATGGAAATTAAGTAGAGGATCAAGGAAGACTCTACAACCAGATATTGAGGAGAAACATCATGCCTAGTTTTATCTTTTTCTTGCCATTATGATGTATGCTTTACCGTTATAGTCTCAGTGTTTGTTTTGGTTCTGGGGCATTAATATCACAGCTGACTTCTCAAGCTGTTACTTTTGAGCGTGAGGGAAACTGGAGCAAGGCACTTGAATACTATGACTTGCAAGTACGCTCAAACACAATGATGAAAATGCAAGGTGTTTCCGGAGCTCTGTTTGTGGATCATAGCAAACTGTTGGCCAATCAGAGATTTGCTTTCGAAAGTGAGACATTGCAACAGAAACCTTACAAAGGTCTGATTAGATCTCTGCAGCAGATTGGTTGCACTCACGTGCTTGATTTATACTGCCAAGGATTGACTTCTCGAAAGGGCGAGTTACATCATGATTTGGAGTTCATTGAATTGCAGGTCTGCTTTCTATTTATTTAAACTGACTTGATGTGAATAACTGACTAGCTGGTTTGGTGCTAATTTTCAGGCGTTCTTTACTGGTCACTAAACAAATGATTGCATTTTTGTAGTATGAGGCTGCATGGCGTGCAGGAAACTGGGATTTCTCTTTACCTTCTGTTGAAGCAGATCCTTCTTCACAGCATCATGCAAAATATAATCATTTCAATGAGAATTTGCACTGGTAATAAAATTTTTAATTTGTGATTCTCACATGTAGGTATGACAATGGACTGGGCCTGTCTAGCTGCTTCTCAATCCAAAAAAATATGCAACCCGAGCCCAGTTTGAAGCTTTGATGGGCTCGCTTTGCACGACTTGAGTCAGAGCAGCTGCCCAAAACAAAGTTGTTTTGGATAAATTTTCCAAGACATTATTTTGGTTTTGAAATTTCTTTGAACTTAAGACCAAAACAACGTTGTTTTGGGTAGACTTAACCAAAATGATGTTGTTTGGGTTGGGTGGTCGGGCTGTTCGGGCTTTTCAAGCTAGGCTCTCAGGCATGAGCTTAGTTCTAAGCCCAGTCAAATCAGGTCGTTCTGGTTTTAAATTTCTTTAAAATTAAGAACAAAGCAGCATTTTTTTGGGTAAACTTAACCAAAACGATGTTGCTTCGGTCTGGTGATCCGGCTGTTCGGGCCAAGCCCAAGCCTGGTCTGAACCACAATCAATTTAGGCTTGGCCTGTTCAGCCCGGCTCTGCTATCATCCCTACTCACATAGAATTTCTTTTTGTTTTTTGTAAACTTCTTCTGCGTCTCTTTCAATCTCACACTCTCTCTTGTCCATATCCATTATGTTGATTCATAATCTCATCTTTACTAGCTTCATTTTGTTTATATTTGACTACTTTGTTTTTTAAACTTGTAAAATCCATACAATATCAATTGTATTAAATTGATCATTTTCACTAGTCATACTGAAATATATAGTTTCTAAATTCAAAGTTCTTTGAATCTTTATCAGTTGGATATGTCAAGTCTTTTTAGATTTTAGTTAGTTGGAGGATTATTTAGATACTTGTTCAATAATTTCTACCTCGTTGAGGTAATTATTTTTCAGTCATGAGTTTCTACGATTACTTGGGATACCATTATGTTCTCAAGATTCCTTGGGATTATTTATAGAATTTTGGATCTTCAAATGGGAAAAGGGACTACCATTTATGATATGTTTAAATATAAGAGCTATATTTCAAAATGAGTGCTTGGCATTGCCATTTACACTGACGAATAGATATGCTTATTATCTCGTGGTACTGATGAAACATGGTGCTGTTTCTTTGTGGTAGCTTATTACCAATGTTGAGGTCCACATTTCTGGTTTAAGATTATAGTCACTGGCTTTATGCTGGCTGGATTCATGGCAAAATATAGCTAACAACTTGTGTTTACACTCAAGTAGATAGATAACACATGAGCATGCCAAGTGATGAACAACATTCTATGAAACAAATAGGTAACGTAAGATTTCTCTGGTGGACATATCAGTTGTTTGCAGGCATTGCAAGAGGGAGATTTTGATGAGTTCCACAAAAAACTAAAAGGTTCAAAACAGGTACATTTTAAAATTGCATTATATTTATTTCCTTGATTAAGCTTTTGCAGTTGTTTGACCTTCTCACGATATCTTAGGAGCTCGTGTGGTCTATCTCTTGTGCAAGTGAGGAGAGCACTGAATCTATCTTCTCAACAATAATTCAACTTCAGGTACTGTTTTTTCCTCCGTGTAAATTATTCAAAATTAAAATATGGGCCTTGACAGAGAAATGAAATTGCCTGTTTATGTATATGATTTCAGGCTGAAGACAATTATTGTTTTGGATTTTATGGCTTAGAGTTTAAGGTCTTTTGCAGATTTTTAGATTGAACCATCAACTCCTGACCTTTTTTCTTCATAGATTTAGTGGAAAGAAATGATTAAACGGTTGAAACTAATTGTAAAAAGCTATTAAATTAAGGTTGAAGTATTAGTTTACTACTACTAATTCTGCTTCTCAACGCTATGCAAAATAATGCTTAGGCTTAGGAATTGTCAGGCTGAGGTTGGACGTCAAAAGGCCGGAGAGTATTTTCCCAAGGCCTATTGAGCTTTTAATAAAAACTTAGGTTCAAGTTGGGTTTGTCGGGCTCAAAGCTCGACATAAAACTTTGAATTTTCTTTTTTTGGTTGGAGGCTAAGCCTAGGTCTTTTTTCCAAGCCTAATAATGCTGTGATGGTTTTTATCTCATGACCTTAAATCTGCTGGTGTATACCTTCCTTAGCATAATACATATGTTGTTTGGCTAAAAATTTGGCTTTGTTTCTGTTGCATTTAGGGTTTAGGGTTCTATATCATTTTGTGCAGCTCAGCTACGAGAGAAACATGGTACAAATTTCATCATGTAATCATGTTTATTTTCTCCTGTTAGATCAGGTGGCTGGAGAAAAAGGATCTCAAAATTTGAGGATCTATCAAGTCCCAAATGTTTTCCATGATTTATTTCTTTTATATTCATTTCCTACAGTTGTCCATTTGATGAAAGTTACTTTTCAAAATATGTCTATCCATATATGGAGGTGCATATTTATTTGTTCGTTTTGTTTCCATTTCTTGAATTCTTATTATGATCTACATTGGATTGTTGGGCAGATTCTTTATCACCTTGGGATGGCTTGGCCTATACGGTGGAGAACATCTGAAAATGGGAAGAAAGGAATGCATGAAAAAGATGAACACAATTTGTCAAAGCCTATGATCCCTACCATGGAACAGGTTCTCTTCTTTTGTTTACTTAATTATCTCCTTTTGAATTTGTGAGAGCACTATAAGAGTCGTGCGGGAAAACATAATCTGTATGATTATTTCCAGATTTTCTGGGGATTATGTCCATAAAATTTGGTACTAATTATGTCCATAAAATATGGATAGAGTATCCCATAAGTCATGGGATTTAACAATTCTGTGCAAATTTATTCCCTATTTTGTTTTAGGGCTAGTGTGTATAAAGTTAATGTATGTATATTAGTCTGAAATAAATAAAAAATTCCTCCTGCAAAATCTGTCCGGTTGTATATCCTATTTATTGAGGAACCTAGTGAGCCTTAAGTCGTGATATTGAACCTTTTAGGATTAACCTTGATTGCAGAGACTTACTTATAACCAATAGTCTGTTTACTTGATATAAAGTTTACTAACTCCCAAATCCCATGGTCATCCAAAGTTTTCATTTCATCTTGCCTAAATTCTCGCCAACTAGGATGCAAAGCATCACATAAATTTCTATGGATTGATATTCTATCTAAAAACGGAACTAGCAAAGGGCTTGATCCTGACTTAGCCGAATTCAAAGTCAACATACATGGCTTGCATTGATTAGGTTTTAGTTTGAGCTTGAGTCTTTTTAAGTTTGGGCTTTTGGGCTTGGGCTTGAGCTCAAGCCTTCTTTGACTCTTGGCTCAAAGCCTAAACTTCTTTTACGTATAAAACGGTGTTGTTTTGTATGTGTAACAAAACAATGTCATTTTGTATGTTGATGAATAGTTATTTTTGAGCTTGTCAAAGTCTGATGGTGCTCAGGTTCAGGACAAATGTTGTGTGTCGAAAAAGAAATTGTGTTTCATTGCCATCTCTAAGTAGGATAAAATGGTTATAGGATGCAAATGATGAAATGGAATGAGAATGTTGTCACTTACCTTTTCAAATAACAATAGAAAGGAAAAGATTAGGATCTTTAGATGGAGGAGTAGGTGAAGGAGACGAGACTTTTGGTCATACACTTTAGTGATAGGTGGTTTATTGATTTCAGGTGTGAATTTGAGTAGTCATTGGATATGCTAAAATATCTCCTTCCCCCTTACTAGAATTAATGGAAGACTTGAAAAAGTATGGAACATGCTTAAAGAAAGTAACAATAGCAGATTCCAAATAACGATTAAAAGCATAGGAATGACACTAATAATCTTTCTAAAGACGAGAATATCCTCTGAAAACACATTTGAAAGATTTTCGGTCTTATTTAGACACTTATGAACAAATATCCTATCAAAACATGTACAACCAAAAATATGGGAAAAAAGTTATTGTGATGAGAACATAGTTGTGTAAGGAATGCTACCTTGAAGTATAGAGGATGACATATGATTGATTAGAAAACACGCAATAGGAACATCTGCGAAAATCATTTAGGAACTCTATTGTGAAAGAGGAGAACTCAAGCAATTTCCAATATGTGCCTATTCCTACATGCTGCAACACCATTTTGAGGTGGTATATTCATTTAGGATTAGTGATTAGAATACTATTTTGAGACATGTAAGATTGGAAAGACTCAAAAAAATAAACTTTATCATTGTCACATTATAAAATTTGCTTTGATGTTTTGAATTGTGTTTGTATTTCATTACAAAAGAACAAAATATAACGTAGTTGTGTTTCTATTTTAGTATAAAAAGAACATAATATAGAAAACAAGTCCAATCGATTTTCATTAGGTATAGCTATGTATTATGAGAATAATCTTCCAAAAAGGTGAAAAATTATTAAAAACTAGATTTAGAGGTAATAGGACATGGGACTCCAAATATCAAATGTAATAACTTAAAAGGAGATGCAACTCTTTTTTATTAAATCTAGGTGTATAATAGACACGATGAAGAATAGTGCTCTCAAGTAGGTAAAAGCCACTAGATTCATGTCCTCTACCAAAAATCTTCCCCGTCTTTAGATTCTGCAAAATGACAGTGCTTAGGAAAGAATGAGATACTACAATTAAAGGCATGAGTAATTTGTTGACCTAAATTAAATTGAAAGAAACATTGGGTAGGCATAAAATTGTTGACAATGATAGGGATGTCATAGGATTGACTATCCTGGAACCCGTAATGGAAGTAGTAGAACTATATGCTAAGGTAGCATTAGGCATATTTTTATAAAAGTGAAAAGAGGAAAAGGTATTTGAGTTACTTTTCATATATTTGTTGCACTTGAATCAATGACCCAGTTTCGATAAGAGGACATATGACATGTTGATGCTTTACCTAATTGATTGCTGGATGCTATGGAGGGAGAAGAAGATTGTTAAGAAGTTTGTTACTCAGTGAAATGAACAAACTCTTTGTCATATATTATTATAGACTTATTATTGGATGAAAGAGTTATAGAAATGTGATTATTCTCTTGAGTTGTAACATTAGCAACTTTAGATTGTTGTGGAGGTTTTCTATGAAGTTTCTCGCAGGTATGTTTCACTTGACCTGATTCACCACAGTAATGGCATATTGTTCTATTAGTTTGACCATGATCACTTCCACCATCCTTGCTTCTGCAAGAGCTATGTCGACTTCCTTTATTATGGTGTTCCCTTTGACCAATCTCATTCGTCGTACCTTGGCTTACAAGGACCCTAGTTGTACGATAATGAAGACTCCTAGATGCTTCAGTATGTAACAACTTAATAAAGGTGTCATGAAGAGAAGTTACTTTAGAACTAGAAAGAGTATGTGTCCAGGCAATAACAAATTTTGATGTTAGTCTTGCAAGAAAACTCATAACAATCTTGTTCTCATTGAGTGTTGAACTTTTGCTTCATTGCTGAATGGTAGGCCATTGAGGAGTTCTTACACTCAGTTTAAATTCCAAAAGAGATTCAGTAAATGATTTGTCTTGCTTACTAGGATGATAGAATTCTTTGTAGACATCATAAATGCAATATAAATTCTCCTTGCAATATAACTCCGTGGGGATACTCTCTTGCAATCTAGCGAGTCTCATAGCTTCATTAACTGTTTTAGGTTTATCTATTCGTACAGCCTTTTCCAAATGTCCCTTCAATCCACCCAAGAAACGACTCAGTGCTACAGAACTATCTAAGTTAGCTCTTGCACTTAGTTCATCAAAATTTTCTATGTACTCTTCAACACTACTAAGCCGCTTTAGGTGCATTAGTTCAGCAATGGGGTCATCAAATAGAGACTCGTCAAATCTACAGCCTAGATTCATGACTAACTCCAGGCAGGGAAGGGGTACATCTAAAACTTACCTGTGATAAATGCATCAAATTGGCATTAACTATTCGTAAGACAGAATATTCCTTGGGATTTTTACTCTCAACTATTACTTTTCTGTTAACATATGTTTAGACATTAATTCTATTAAAGATTCTGAATTGACTTGATTGGTAAAGCAAAAGAAGTGAAGGAAAATCATGCATTGTCTATGTACTAATGGAGTTCATTTTTTTTCTATCTAGTTGTCATGGCTAAATGTGGATTGGAGCTGCATTTTGGAAAGAACAGAGCTACACATAAATTTGCTAGAGCCATTCATAGCATTCAGACGAGTGCTACTTCAGATCTTAGGTTGTGATGACTGCAGCATCCAGCATCTTTTGCAATCGGCATCCACTCTTCGTAAGGTATTTGTTGACTGTTTTGATGCCAGGAGCATGGCTGAATGAGTTGCTAAACAAAAAAATTCATTGTTGATAGGGTTCCAGGTTATCTCAAGCTGCTGCAGCTCTTTATGAGTTTAAGTTTCTTTGTGCCAAAACCAAAAAGCTGGAATTGTCCTCATATTGGCTTGGAAGGGTACAAATTTTTACCTATTTATTTTAGCAATTTTGTAAAGATTGAGAGTTGTTCTTTGGGATATTGTACAGTAGTGAGTTTTTTCTTTTTAACTGGTTAATAATAGATTTAAAACTAAATTAGTGAAAAAATTTTAGAGATTAATGATATAAGATCTTTTTATAAAATCTGACGCTGGATTTTGCTTTTCTAAGGATCTCTTGTCCTTCTATGGCTGCATTTGTTTTTCCAGTTTATTTCCAGTTTGATAGGATTCTGAACTGCTTCTCAAAACTTTTGCAACTCCAAGGTTTATTTTTTCAACTTGTATAACTTGATTGTAGTTTATGTTGATGGATGTCCAGCTAACATTGCTAGATTTTGTTCTTTGTTAATATAATGAATATTTGATTGTTACTTCCTATCTTATCCTGCATTTCTTGCTACTTTGCTAGTGGATCCCCTTCTTTGTTTTCTTTAACACTTGTGAACTAATTCAGTGAACACTATGTACCTACTATGCCTCCAGTTTATGTAACTTGGTTTCTGCATTTGGTTCAATATTTGTCAACTTGAAGACAATGATTTACATATCAAGTTCAACATGTACTCTTGTCTCATATTGAGTCCTAAGATACTATTCTAGCGAACTTTACAAAGACTTAATCTTTTGCAGCTTGAAGAAGCAAAATTGTTGCGAGCCCAATGTCAGCATGAGATGGCCATCAGTCTTGCAAAATATATCTCAGAAAATTGTCACTCAGATGATGAAACTTCCAATGTTTATCGCTTGGTTGGAAAATGGCTGGCAGAGAATAGATCTAGCAAGTAGTAACTATTATTATAGTTTGAACAAATTGTACTGGTGGTCAGTGAACATCTTCTTCCTAACCTTGTGATTTGACATTTGGCAAAATTGCAGCTCAAGAACCATATTAGAGAAGTATTTAAAACCTGCTGTATCACATGCTGAGGAACACAAGACCACTCAGAAAAAGTCCTTGGAAAGACAAAGCCAATGCCACTTTCATCTTGCACACTATGCTGATGCTCTTTTTAGGTCCTATGAGGAAAGATTAACCTCTAGTGAATGGCAAGCTGCACGGCGTTTAAGGGAGCACAAGGTACTATATGTAAATTATAGGAAATGTGGGTAGATGGCAGATTTTGATGTGACTACTGTTATGCAGAGAGTTGAGTTGGAAGCACTTGTTCGGAGACTTAAAAAATCATCAAAGGTATGTCTTATGCCTGTAGACTTCTTCTTGGGTTCTGGTCCGAAGCTATGATGTCAGTAGGGATTCAGTTCCTTTAATGGTTTATTGTTTTGCTAAATTTCTATGGTTTATAGGGGGAGAAGGCTGAATACTCGATAAAAATACAAGAGTTGCAAAAACAGGTTGCAATGTACACGGAGGAAGATGAAAAACTGCAGGTTTATTACAGTTTATGTGTTACTTGTTTTGAAATTGCGAGATATTCTTCTATGTTATAAAATCCATGTCAAGTTCTTTGAACCCAACAGGATGATAGGGACAATTTTCTCAGCATAGCATTGGAGGGATATAAACGTTGTTTGGTGATAGGTGACAAATATGACATGCGAGTGGTATGAATTTCCTTTCACGACTCTTTGTATGAATAGAGAAACCAAATGCTTCATGCATTATTTGTGGATGGGACAGTTAGAGAAATTATTTTCTTCTCCTATGAATTTTCTAATGATAGAAATACTAGCATCAATGTTTTAATTGGGTTGCAAACCGTGAACTGATTATTTTCCTCTGTTTAAAAACTAAGGAAAAGTTGGGTGTAAAGGCTGTCTTATTATGAACAATGTATAGGGTATTTATAAACATACAGCTTGTACACCTAAAAAGGAAGAGAACAACCTACCTAACTCCACCACCTAAAACACAAGAATCCCTCTAGTTAAGGAATATTCAATTAATCTAACTAATTGGGGACTATACGATCTTGACACTAATTAGTACACCTAGTAGCTGACAAACAAAACTCTTTTTCACACTCCTCCTCAAGTTGATTAATGTGGATTTATCATTTCCAGCATGCCAAGGATACTTTGAAATACTTGGATACTCAGCCCTTTTGTAAGCACATCTATAAGCTATCCTATAGTTAGATGGTTTGTACTGGTTGAGACTACTTCAGATAGTTCTTACTGATCAATATTTTGCTGAAATGTTTGGAAGTTCACCTTTTAATTGAACTTCTTCATAATTTGGTTGGGTTTTCATATAGAATTAATTTTTGTGATTTCAAACTTGAGAGCACATCCTGATTATCAAATATGTGGCTGTTAAGATTGCCTTATCCCAAAAAAATATAGGAATATGCGTGGTGAACATGATTGATTGGGTGCTTCTAGAAGGTGTATTTTTTTTCTTTACGCAATCCCATTATGTTGAGGTGTGTCCACACATGTGCTATGATGAATAATTCCCTGAATCTCAAGATAATCTCCTAGAATTGTCTCAAATTATTTGTTGGTGATATGCTAATATTCTTCTACAGATACTATACAGTTGTATCTAGATTATATTGAGATATAGGCTGTATAT
>JAOSBP010000006.1:26978678-26997349 GCA_027563825.1 Erythroxylum mucronatum | reverse complement strand
TAGAATAAGTTCAAATCCCTTAAATTAAGGGATTAGATCAGATTAGATTAGATTAGATATATCTGGATATATTTCCATATTTAAACTTCTCTTGTAAATAGGCTATATATGGTCGTATGTTTTCTATTCAATAGAATAGTGGAAATTATTCCCACTTTTGTACATTATTTTTCTGCATTGTCAGTCTTCAACACTTGTATTTTTTTTTGGAGTTGTGTTTGAACCATAGTGTTGAATTTCTTGAAAATTTGGCCGACATCTGATTTCCTGTTATAAGAAACAACCATGTGATCTTAGTATGATCATCTATGAATGATACAAACCATCTAGTTCCCTTTTTTTTTTTATTTAGATGGCCCTCACAGATTTTTGTGAATCATTGAAAAAGGATGAGATGCCTTGTATGGTAGAATATGATATGAATTACAAGCATCCTCTGAAAATTGTAACACTTCATATTGTAAAATTTTACGATTTCTATTTCCAAATAATGAAGGAAACAGTTTTTGAATGTATGAAAAAATTAGGATGACCAAGACGATGGGGCCACAACAAGATTACACTATCCTTATTTTAATTTTTAAGTGAAACGAGATTTTTGTTGGACTGAATTTGAGACTACAAATATTGCATTGCAAGTTCGTCTTCTAATTGATTTATCAACCTCAAGGAGGGAAAGTCCTTGTAGTACCTTAGCATTGCCATTCGTCCTCCCTAGTATCCAAATCCTAAAATTCACATAAATCTGAGCAAAATTTAGCGACACATTGTAAATAATGTATTTTTTATTAGGGATTACTTGGAAAAGACACATCTTATGTTTTGTAGCAAGTTTACTAATTGATAATTTGTATATATAGATTGTTGTAAGAGTTAGGTCCTTGGAAATGATAATGGAACTCTTTCCAACAACTTCAGGTAGTGATTCATCTGCTATTCTCATTGCAAGATTCCCTTGATATGGATTATAAATGTTGAAAAGTGTAGCATCCCCTGTCATGTGATAAGATGCACCTGAATCTACAATCCATGGGCTACTTTTTCTTAAATTACAATCAGAGCACTCGGGTAGTTACCTTTTTGAGCTACAGATCTAGTTCCAATTATGTCAGCGGCTTCGATAGAATTTAGTTGAGAATGCATCTTCTATAAGACCTCAACTTGTTCCTTTCTAAATGGGTTAGACATAACGGTAGAGGAACCTTTATTTGTTGTAGCATGATTCCCCTGAATCTCCTTGTCATTGGTTGTTTTTTAGTGCTTTCAATTTGTAGGTTTACCGTGGATTTTCTTTTAGTCGCCCCACATATGGCTTGGTTTCCAACAATCATTACACGATGGTCTTCCCTTTTTCAATAATTTTGTTGCTTTTGGGTTTATTTCCTCAAGCATCTAGTCAGAAAGTTCTGGAGTAAAAGTTGTAGGGGATCCCCCAATCATTATCTTTTTCTTGCTTTCCCTTTGACAGAACTTGAAACTCATCGAGATTTTTGTCAAGTCCCAACAAGAACTTGCATATCCTCTTCCTTTCAACAATCTCCTTTTACATTTTGGCATCATATGGACAACCCCAATAGTATTATTTAAAGACATCCAACATTGCCAATGTTAAGTGTACTGTAATATTGAGTCATAATAAGTAGGAATGACACTGGGTCAGGCTGCGTTAAGCTACATGTTAGCTAAACGTTGTCGTTCTAACAAGTCATTTATCATTCGGGCTTTGGAGTAGGTCATAGAAGTCTATCCCGACCCGAGCTCGAGTTTGAGTGCAGCCTTAAGCCAGAAAATTCAGAAAAAAGAAAGGTCTGAGCTTGACTTGAAGCTTAATCAACTCAAGTAAAAACTGTTGACTTTGATTTGGATGAGACCAGGCCGAGACTGGGTACAAATTTCATTCCTAGCAGTAAGGTCCTCTTGCAGAAGATAATGGAGGATGCTTTCATTCTTGAAAATCTTTGAAGTGTTTTCTTTGTTGGAGTGGAATTCCTTTGTTGCTCTTGTCATGCCATATGGAAGAAAATTTTTGCCTATCTTATTGGTCATAGAATTGATCAATCAGGAAATAACCATATTATTTTCTATTTTCCAAGTTTTGAACTTTGGATCTTCATCATTTGAAGAAATGAGATTGCCAGTGAGATGCTCATCTTTTTCTTTCCCATAGACATACATCATGATTGATTGTAATCATTGAAGATAATTGTTCTCATTTAACTTGTTTTGTGTAATAGGAAGGAAAGCACTGTCTGATTTACCATGATTGTTTGTGACCTGACTGTTAGAACTTGAAATTACCTTTAATGAAGATGTGGTCTGTCTTTCAGTTGCCATGTTGTATTTGATCATGGAAAGGGGACGGCACATATTTTTAAGGTTCAGAAAGTAGCTCTGATATGGTGATACCATGTGGCATAATTATTTTCCTCTGTTTAAAATTGAATGGTGTTACATTATATATACACTATAAAGGACTAGAAAGGAAACAGACTAATATTGGGAATTGAGTGTAATACCATTATCCCTTTATTCTGCGGAACAATCAAACTAGTTATAACTGATTGATACCAATCTAATCCTTAGTAATTGATTATTAAAAATTATTCTTGAAATTTTGAAAACTAATTTTGAAATCAAGATAATATCTCCTGAATTTTCACTCAAATTAATCATGGTGATACATATCAAGGCATGTTTATATTCTTAAAATGTTATTTATGTGTGATTGAAACTTGGATTATATGCTAGGTAAAGGGTTCTTACTAATTAAGGTATTTGTGTTGCTTTCTAAGATGCTAAGATGTTTGTGGTTGTTTTTAGGTGTTTCGACTTATTTCCCTTTGGTTCAATCTCTCTTCTAAACCAAACGTCATTGTTAACATGCTTAACACAGTCAATGAGGTATGATGTCACCATTTTGAAATTACTCTTTTGCAAAATTAATTTAATGCTTTATGAATTCAGAAATTTAACTGCATATATTGGTCCATTTTATGAATCTTATTTTTCATCTATGTCTGCAGGTTAAATCTTACAAATTTCTACCTCTTATTTATCAAATTGCGTCAAGAATGGGGTGTCCAAAGGATATTACTGGGCCTCATAATTTTCAGGTTCAAATAGTATCAATCATACTTTTCCATTGTCTCTTGTGTAAACCCTATTTCATGTTATTCTATTTATTGGATTCTGCAGTTTGCTTTGGTTTCTCTGGTGAAGAAAATGGCAAAAGATCATCCCTATCACACAATATTCCAGGTATATTCCTTTAATTTTGTGAAACAAACTTTCGTTATTTTCTTTCATTTGTTGCATGTTTTAACATACCATCAAATAATCTTTGCAACCGTCTTGTGTTATGGAACATAGGAAAGTGAGGTGAAACATCATAACAACATTTATGACGAAGAAAATGTTATGTTAATTTTTCACAAATCCCTGTATGAGTGGCTGGTTGTAAATACAATAGGTTGAACTAACTCCATTTTCCACTATTGTTTCTTCTTTGATGCTAGCTTCTAGCTTTGGCGAATGGTGATCGTATTAAGGAACTGCAACGGAGTAGAAACTCATTTGTGGTGGATATGGATAAGATAGTTGCTGCGAAAAATCTTTTAGAAGAGCTATTATCGTACCATGGAGATATTATAAGACAAGTATTCCCATACTTGATTTAGTTTTACCATCTTTGAAAAAGATTCGAGTTTTTACCAAATTGTTCCCTGAACAAAT
Organism: Erythroxylum mucronatum; assembly: GCA_027563825.1. Lineage (NCBI taxonomy): Eukaryota > Viridiplantae > Streptophyta > Magnoliopsida > Malpighiales > Erythroxylaceae > Erythroxylum > Erythroxylum mucronatum. The sequence continues at coordinate 26,993,617 of JAOSBP010000006.1, read as the reverse complement.
TGCAGATGAAACAAATGGTGGAAATTTATATCAAACTTGCAGAGTTGGAAACTAGAAGAGAGGTTTGTCTAACATTCGTTTAAAGTTTGTGTAGTTTTTCCTTGGTTCTGTGGGTTTGGATTGTCCACTAACTTCAGTTCAACAAAATAGAAAGTTTATAGTGCTCCTGTTAAGTGAATTCGTAACAATTATTTGGCTAGAGAGAAGCTAATGATTTAGTGAAATTACTACTTTTTTTACATTTCTTGAAGGATGTCAACAAAAGGATGACACTACCAAGAGAAATTCGCACTATTCGACAGTTGGAACTTGTAAGTGGACCATCATGGCCTAGTCATCTGATTTATGTAATTGCTTGAGGGTTGAGATGTCCATATGCAGTTAACTTTATTGGGAAGACGATGTCTTTGCTTTCTTGTTGGATCGATAACTTGTTTAGTGCATATTATTATTAGTATTTTCATCAGATTTTAATTGAACATTTGCTACCTTGAACTTGGATTTTCTTGAATTTCAGGTGCCTGTGGTAACAGCTAGCTTCCCAATTGATCGGGATTGTCGTTATCAAGAAGGTTCCTTCCCATACTTCAAAGGTTTAGCAGATTCAGTCATGTAGGTGCTAAACAAATTTAGATGCTTTTAGCTTATCTTATCATTTAGCTTTTATTGTTGCATTAGACATCTTTGATACCGTTTTAAAAGTTGGCATTTGTGCTTATACAGTGTCATGAATGGTATAAATGCACCAAAAGTGGTGGAATGCTTTGGTTCTGATGGTCAAAAATATCGACAGTTGGCAAAATCTGGAAATGATGACCTAAGACAAGATGCTGTAAGACTTCCATAATTTTATCTATTCTAGTTCCTATTCAATTTTGTTAGTGGAGTTATTAAGAACTTCCTCGCATTCTCAACTAACTTCAATGGAAGATTAAGATCTTGATGGCTATGCTAAAAACTCCAAAAAATTCACCAACCAATTGCTGAGGAACGCTTAATTTGTGATTCGAGATGCTTATGAAAAGAACTATCTAGTGTAAATAATTAGTAGGGGTCATCATTTTTAAACTTAGTCAAACTAGTCAATTGATTTACCCTTATATCTTTGACTATTCTCAATACCACTTGCAAAAAGTATTCCATCTTAAAAACGAATACTAGTGACACAAAATAGAAGGGAAAATGAATTATCTTCTTTTTGAATGATTCAATATTATACATTTAGTTACCTTGTATAGTAAGAAGGAAAACAAGAAGCAATTTCTCCTAGAAAAAGAAAAAATCTCTTAGGAAAGAAGACAGTCTCCTAGAATTTCACGCTTTCTTAGAAAAGGAGAACAATCTCTTAGGATTTCACAATCTTTGGAATATCAAGAATTTTACTTTCTCAAAATGGTATATAACTAATATGAAACTCGACATTCTCCATCAAGCTAAGGAATAGATGTCTCCGATACCTATCTTGAAAATAATATCTTGAAAACTTGAGCGGTTCAACTCCTTTGTCAAAACATCAGCTAGTTGGCTTTACGATGGAACATATTGCATGCATACAAGCCCCTCTAATTTCTTCTTGATGAAACGTCTATTAATTTCAATATGCTTTATCTTATCATGTTGAATAGGGTTATGGGCAATATTGATAGTTGATTTGTTGTCACAATAGAGCTTTATAGGACCTTCTTACTTAACTTTCAAGTCATCTAGAATAATCTTCAGCCATAAGAACTCTCATAAACCTTGAGAAATTGTTTTAAACTCTGATTATTTTAATGATTTTGCCACAATATTTAGTTTCTTGCTCTTCCAAGTCACCAAATTGCCTCTAAGGAAAGTACAGTAATTTGTGATCGATTTTTGGTCCATTATACATCTTGCACAGTTCGCATTAGTTTAAGCTTTTAGGGGAATATGATTATTCCTGTTAAACATAATTACTTTCCGTAGATTCCCTTTTAAGTAATGCATCACCCTATACGTAGCTTGTAGATATGACTCTTGGATAATGCATGAACTAACAAACTATGCTTATTGAGATTGTGGAGACTCCATAAATTGACTCATTACACTTGTAGCAAGATATCTAGACGAGTAACAATTAAATAATTTAGTTTACCAACAAGTCTTCTATACTATCTAGATCCTCCAAATACTCTCGTTTCTCAACATCAAGTTTAACATTCAACTCTGTGGGACCACCAATTGGCTTAGTTCCAAACATACCTATTTTCTTCAGAAGGTCAAGGGCATACTTTATTTGAGGTGGACAAATCCCCATCTTCAACCTTGCTATCTTGATACTAAGAATTTTTTTTTTTGAACCATGGTCCTTAGTTTGAAAGTCTGTAGGAAAGACTTTAAGGACTAGATTCCTACTTTATCATCACTAGGAATAATAATACCATTAAAATAAACGATCAAAAGAATTCTACTAGCTTTAGAGTGACAATAAAACACAAAATGATCTACACCACATTGTTGCAGACCAAACTCCATAACCACTGTACTGAAGCACGCAAACCAAGCTCTCAATCAGTGATTGTTTTAGACTATATAGAGACTTGAAGGCAGCACACCAGATTAGTCTCTCTCGGAGTAATGAACCTTGGTGGTTGCTCCATATAAATAGTCTCCTCAACGTTATCATGGGAAAAGCATTTTTCACGTCGTCAAGTTGATGAAGAGACCAATTGTGTGTGCCTACCAACACAACAGAACACTAACAAATGTCAATTTGGCTATAGGAGAAAGATCTCATTATAATCCATACCATACATCTGTATATATCGTTTAGCCATCATTTGAACTGTTAAATGATTAACTGTGTCGTCAAGATTGACCTTAATGTTGAACAACTAACGATAATGCACCATAGTCTAATCATATGGAAGAGTAACTAAGTCCTATGTATTATTAGCTTGCAAAGCAACATTTCTTCTTCCATGGCATATCTCCTTTAACAAGGAGCCAAAGTTTTTTAAACAGACTTAGGTACCGGTATAGGAGACAAAGTGAACATAAAAGCATAATATGATGGTGATAAATGAGTCATAAGAGACAACGTTTGAGATAGCGTGAGTTTCACAAGCCCTTCCTTTACGGAGAGATATTGGCCAGTCAAGATCATCATATGGTGGAGTTGAAGATGAAAACGACGATGACGACGATGACGACGATGAATGTTATGGTTGTAATTCATGATGAGTACATCGAGTATAAACTTGCAAATCATGACGAGATAAGACGCTTTAAAGGGGTAGGATTAGTGTCAGGAGCAAGCTTAGAAGTGGTAGAATTAGCATATGGAGTAAAATGACTGGTGATCGTTTGGGAAGGACCAAAGGGAATTGGTGAACATTCTCCATGTTAAGAATGCATTTCTCCATATGATGTTAAGAATGCATTTCTCCATGGAGACTTAGATGAAGAAATCTATATGAACATTCCACTAGGATTTGAAGGAGACACGAGTAAGAAAGTTTGCAAGCTGAGGAAGGCCCTTTATGGTTTAAAACAATCTCCTAGAGCTTGGTTTGAGAGATTTGCAAAAGTCGTGAGGGAGTCTGGGTATAAACAAAGCCAAGGTAATCATACTCTCTTCATTAAACATTCGGCTGCAGGGGGGAGTTATTGCACTTCTAGTCTATGTGGATGACATCATAGTAACTGGAAATGATAAGAAAGAGAAGCATGAATTGAAGCAAAGACTAGTAAAAGAGTTTGAGATAAAAGAACTTGGGAAACTAAGGTACTTCCTGGGTATTGAAGTGGCATATTCCACACAAGGGATTTTTATATGTCAACAAAAGTATGTGATTGATTTGTTGGTAGAAACAGTGAAGATTGGGCGTAAGTCAGTCTCTACACCAATGGATCCAAACCACAAGTTGGGAGAAGCTAAAGAAGAACTAGTTGTTGATAAAAGGATGTATCAAAGACTAGTTGGTAGACTCATATATCTTGCTCACACTCGGCCAGATATAGCATACTCGGTAAGCAATGATCAATCAATTCATGCATGATCCAATAAAGCCTCATCTTCAAGCTGCTTATAGGGTGCTACATTACTTGAAAGGCAATCCGAGAAAAGAAATTTTGTTCAAGAAAAACAATACTCTTGCTCTAGAAGCTTACGCCGATGCTGACTATGTAGGTTCCATAGTGGATAGAAGATCAACTACAGGGTACTGTACCTTTCTTGGAGGAAATTTGGTAACGTGGAGGAGCAAGAAGCAGAATGTGGTGGCAAGGTCATTTGCAGAATCAAAATTTTGGGCTATTGCTCAAGGATTGTATGAACTACTCTGGCTGAAGATTATTCTAGATGATTTGAAAGTCAAATGGGACGACCCTATGAAACTCTATTGTGACAATAAGTCAGCCATCAATATTGCTCATAATCCTATACAATGTGATAGGACAAAGCATATTGAGATTGATAGAGATTTCATTAAAGAAAAATTGGAAGAAGGGTTAGTGTGTATGTTATATGTTCCATCAGAACGTCAAGTAGCTGATGTTTTAACAAAAGGTTTGAACAGTTCAAGTTTTCATGATCTTATATACATAGATAGGCTGAAAATAGATAAGATAAGATAAGTTTGAAATCCCTAAAATTAAGGGATTACATTAGATAGCTTTAGATAACTTTCCAAATTTAAATTCCTACTTGTAATGTCCTATATATGGCTGTATACTCCTATTCAATATATGAGAGATAGAAAAATTCTTTCCCACATTTAATTGTTGGAATGGTTCTTTGTAGTATTTATAATGGTTAAATTCTATAATGCTTGAACAGAATATTTGATGCAAATTGTTTGAAATTGTTTCATGTCTCACTTGCTTGAGGTGCTTTAGTTTTGAGTTTGTCAATGTAATGTTTTCTTTAGAGTTCTAAAAGTTTGATGTTGATTTTTTGTTTTCTTTTTACTGATAGTTCTTATGCATGTTTTACAGGTTATGGAACAGTTTTTTGGTTTGGTTAACATTTTCCTGCGGAATAATAGGGATACATGGAGAAGAAGACTGGGAATACGTACATACAAGGTAATCTCCTTCCACATGTAATGTTGATCTGATGATTTTCTGTGCTTCTATTATCAATATGCATTATATTGTCAGGTGAGTCAGGTACCAAGTTTATTTTATTTTCTTATGTGGGTTGTTATATTAGCTTTACTCCATTTGATGGATGGAGATATGATCCATACATTAAATGATCTCTTGCTGTATTTATGCTACTTTTTTGGCAATCTTAGTTTGTAAAGTTTTCATATCAATGGTTTCATCATATTACACATTTCCTTCTGTAGTAGTCTTTTCTGTAGCATTCGCCTTGCATACTAATGTCATTTTGTAGGTATAAGGACACTGATTTTTATTCAGAAATGATTCTAATTATATTGTGACTATCATATCATTTTGTCTTGGTTATTTAACTAGTAGTAATCTTGCTAATCCTTTTATTCTTCAAAATTCTACAGTTTGAATAAATTCTGTTTTTCTGCAAATATTGTCTTTTACGTGGATAGGTTATTCCATTTACTCCAAGTGCGGGTGTTCTTGAATGGGTTAATGGCACTCTTCCTCTTGGGGAATATCTTATAGGAAGGTTAGTGAAGTCCTTTCAGTGCAAGGTTATAGTTTTGTTGCCCCTGAACTTTTCAGATGTTTGAATGATTATTTCATTTTGTAAAATCTCAGCACGAGAAACAGTGGTGCCCATGGTGTTTATGGAGTGGGAGACTGGTCATTTCTTAAATGTCGAGAGAATTTGTCAAACGTAAGTACCATGACAGTCTGTTCTTAACAAATCCTAGATTGTCTCATGTACTTGTTTTGAGGCTTAAAGTACTTTTTCTACATCAATCAAATTGCAAGATGTGAACAAATGCTTTTAGATAGTTTTCTTTTTGTAGACCCGGAAATACCTTCAAAGGTATTTAATAAAAAGCTTGGTTGTAAAAGACCTTACTGGCTGCTGTTAAAGACTGCTAGAGGAAATTTCTGCATCTCATGCACATCATACCATTAGTGATACAAAAACATGTTAAAACACCTTAATCTTCTCTTAAACGTGTATTGGTTCTATATGAGTATATTCCACATGTTTTTCACATTTGCAATTATGTTCTTTAAATTTTCTTATAGGCAAAAGATAAGCGCAAAGCATTCCATGAAGTTTGTGAGAATTTCAGGTATGTTATCTTCAAGTCTCAGATCTCCAGCATCGGCCTTTTCCAAATTCTCAAGGGTATTGGCACCTCATGCAGGCCTGTTATGCATCACTTTTTCCTAGAAAGATTTTTGCAACCAGCAGACTGGTTTGAGAAGAGACTTGCATATACACGTAGTGTGGCTGCAAGCTCCATGGTAAGTATATGCAATCTTTCTGTGACATTGACCCATGTAAAAACAAGATTCTTTTCGAACTTTTTCTTCATGTATTTGCTATAACATGTGTTCTTTCTTTAATGATGTAGGATGAGTAGAAGAGATATCAAACTAGTAGCTATAACATATGTTCTTTCAGCTTATGTTGTTGAAGGTTCAAGTTTAGAATAACTAGAATTTTGGAGTTTGGTTGCTGGAAATTCAGGTTAGAATGTTAGGGGTTTGATTGCTGGAAACTTTTTTTGAAAATTAAAGAATAGATTTCTTCAAAAGCAATAAAAGGCATCAAGTAGTATTACAAGGCAATAAGACATTGCAAGTCAGAATAACTACAAAAGAGTAAATACAAGAAGATTTATCCATTATCCTGGGAAAAGCTGGAAGATGAAGTGATGGCATCTTAGTGGGGCAAACAAGCAATGGAGGGTAGGGAACTAGGAATTAGTCCTAAGTTTAAGATCACTCTTAGAGGAAAGCATCACACCTTCTAATTAAAAACTCAAGTTTATAGAGAAAATTTTAGCTATTTTTTTTGAAGGGGTAAGTGTGTGTGTGTATGTGTAGAAAAATTTTGGAACCCTTATTCCTAGTAGTAAAGGAATTCCAAACTAAACTAACCAAAGAAATGGCTTCATACTTTAATAAGAATTGGATAAGTTTAAGACCTAAACAGACAATATATCTAATTTGTTTTTACTTCTTATCTATTATGAGAAACCTAATATAAAATAAATTGCAGTTAACTCTCACTCTTCATTCCACCAAAATAGGGTTCGTGATTGAGTGATTTTTGCTCTTTTATTTCTTTTACCCTGAGCTCTTTTGCGACATTCAGTCTAATTTTACTTCAATATCTTTATGCAAAACAGGTGGCCAAAGAAAATTAATAGCTAAACTCGTAAAAATAGAATTGCTTTTAGTTTGTGTTCCTGCATATTGGTTTAAGCTGCCCCTTTTTCCATAACGAAGCCCCTTGGATGTCAGTACTATTTCTCTTTGGCAGTATTTGATTCGATTGATTAAACCTGCAGGTGGGCTATATTGTTGGTCTTGGAGACAGGCATTCCGTGAATATTTTAATTGATCAAGCAACTGCAGAAGTTGTTCACATAGACCTTGGTGTTGCTTTTGAACAAGGGTTGATGCTTAAGACACCTGAGCGGGTTTGTTTATTTGAAATCCTGGTGTTTGAGTTTCATCTACACTGATATTCATTTCTTTAATGTTTCCTCTCAACCAACTTTGATAGGTGCCTTTCAGACTGACGAGAGACATCATTGATGGCATGGGGGTAACTGGAGTCGAAGGGGTTTTCAGAAGATGCTGTGAAGAGACACTTTCTGTTATGAGAACAAATAAGGAGGCACTACTCACCATCGTAGAAGTATATCAACTGCACTGTGACATTTTTGAAAGTAACTTTATCCCCATTTATTACTTCTTGATTAAATGTGGGAATTTCTGCAGGTTTTTATCCATGACCCCCTGTATAAATGGGCTCTATCACCTCTAAAAGCTTTGCAGCGCCAGAAGGTATTTCTCAATGTAGCCCTTCTTTCAAATAAGCATCGACGGTGTAAATCATGTAGATGAATCTCGATACTCCCATGTCTTTAGCTGTTAAAAATGGAATATAAAAGCTCAGGAATGAGTATGGGGAAGGGAAAGAGGGGGAAAAGAGGGAACATCTAGGATTGTGGAGATGGAGGGTTGAAGATCTCAATTTCTTTTACTGCGATGCTTTAATAAAACATAGATTAATTTTAATCCCAGTGTTGAAATTACATGAGCATGCTAAAGTCTCCAGTGCACCAGCTTAAACATTTTCTGTATCCATGAATTAAAACCGTAACATCGTATGACATGTCAAGACAAGTACCCACACAGTGTCTTCTCAATTACCCAAGTCATATTCCACTCCTGGGATGTGATGACCTTTGAATTTTTCGAGTGAAAATTTTATTGGATGGTCTTTTTTACATTTCACAATCCCGTAAACTCATTATCCCTCATTTTTCTTTGGGATTGGCCTGAACCAGAGCATTTTCACTCCCCACCCCGTTTAATTCATGCTCTCTAACAACATAACTCTCCCTCCTCTAACAGGAAACAGATGATGATATGGACGCAAGCTTGGAAGACACACAAGATGGGTACGAAGGAAATAAAGATGCTGCACGTGCGCTGATGCGAGTCAAGCAGAAACTTGACGGATATGAAGAAGGTGAATTGAGAAGTGTACATGGACAGGTAAAATGATGGAGAAATAAAATGAATAGAAAATCTATATAGAGCCCTCAAAACAACATTCTTTACCATTGGTAGCTGCTCTTTGTAGGTTCAACAGCTTGTACAGGATGCAGTTGATCCGGAGCGCTTATGTCAAATGTTTCCTGGCTGGGGAGCTTGGCTGTAAATAGGACTCTCTCTCGCCTTGTCCCAAGTAACACCCAGTTATCTTGTACAGGCGGCATTTAATTTTTTCAATCTCCTTGTAATCTCAAATTAGGTCATATTTGGGTTACAGATGGCACCGTTAGAATTATGGTTAAAGGGACAAGCTGTACATATATAGAATGCTTTTGGTTTTCATATAGTTGTCTTCCCTTGTTTCTTCTCTGTATCTTTCCATTGCGTTATTGGATGAAGCGGTCGACACCATTTTATGATTTTTACGGATGTTTTAAAAGTCAGACCGGTGATTGAACTAAAGAAATAATTAATTCAAGGGTTAATGGTTCAAACAGGATTTAATCCAGATCAAACCAGTGATTTTATATTTATAAAATAATTTTTAAACATACTATTTAATTATTTATCTAATTGTAAATTTAACTTAAATCTTTAAATTTTAAAATATACGAGTTTTTTTTAAGTTCATTTTAAGTTCACCAACACAATACAAAATAAGATATCAAAGTTTACTAGTTATATTTTATCAAAAAGATTAAAAAAAGATTACTGATCATAATATTTATTCAAGTTGAAATCATCAAAATTAAGACATTTTAAATAGATTAGCTTGTTCCTTCTTTTAACGGTTTAGCGATTTTTATCGATCCGATTGTAAAATAACCTGGTTAATTATTCACAAAAAATAAGAATTAAATTAAACAGTTTTATGTTCGGAATTACCGATTCTTTGATTTGACTGACCAATTCGGTCCGATTTTTACAACACAAATTTTTATGAACGAAGCGAGCGTAAACTGGCGTGTATAAGAAACTCTTATTTGACCAAGGATGGGTTACTTGGGCTTTATTCGGGTAGATAGGTGAGGTGACCTGTTGGCATCCCGAATGGCCCCACAACTTCGGCTCTTTCATATTTATATACGCACCGCCCTTTCCAGGGGAATACGGTTTTTTACCCCAAAACCACTAAAGCTTGTACCTCCACGGAAAGGTTATTTGGTGTAGTCTTTACTCTTTACGGTTACGTTACTTCTTTCCCAAGTAGACACGACGAAAAGGCTGACTTGCGCTTAGCTACCACGAAGTAAACATGACACGTCGAAAAGCCGTCATTATCAACTCATCTGGGAATGTTCTACGTCATAGTTTTCCTAATGTTTTTAAATCGTCTTCGAATATGCGACTATCAAATAAATGTACGTATGTTATATAATATGAACACTATTTATGAAAGGCGACGGAACAGTTGAAAAATGGGGAATAATAATTTAAAAATGGTATCTAATGATAGCAAGCATTTTTTATGGATATCACGTGACAAAACCGTCCAATAGTTACATAGTCACGTGGGGAGCAGATTGGATTAACCACAGGATTGCGTTACTTGTTTCACTTGATAAGTATGAAAATAAATGTCCTTCAATAGAGTTTGGGCCTTACTTGAAGCCTAAGGCAAAAACCGCTCTATCTCACTAAAGTTAAGTACTTTTCAACGGGCTTAAGGATTAAGGACTCAACTCAAGAGAAGACACGAGTGAAGCCAGGTCATTCGCCCAAAACCACAGGCTATTAAAAACGATTTGCCACGCCCACCAACCGCCTTACGGAAGACCGGCATTCGCATGCTTTTATATTCCAGTTCCTTCTTCCCTCTCCTCCAAGTAAAAACTGATGCACGTTGTTGTTTCCTGGTTTTAGCACGTTTCGCCTTGTTTCTTTGTTTCTTCTTCTGCTTTATATCACAATGTCCTTTTAGTCTAATCACGGTACTGCATATAGTTCCCTTTTTCTCTTTTAATTTGCTGTTTCCATCATGAATCGCTCTCCGATTCTATTAAGAAACGCCAATTGTATCATACATGACGTCGCTTCCAACAGCTTATCAGATAACTCGCTAGATAAGCCCAACAACAAGGAGACATGTAGCCTAGACACCGGCCACGACCCAGATTCGATTGTTTCCGACTGCGAAAGTTGCAGTTCAAGCGACGGTTCGAGTTATTTTCAAGATTTCAGTGGCGGGTTGGTTCGACTTTGTGAAGGGGATCGCGCTCACGATCTTATCAAGCGAAAGTTCCTCTCATCTCTAGGCTTGCTTGGCACGCAAACCAAAGTTGTCGCTATCCATCGAAATTTTTACTCTGGTGTGATGAGTCAAGCGAGGATTCAGTCTTTTCAGATTTTTACCAGAGCAGTTGAAAAAAAGAACAGCGACGATGCAAATGTCAAGTACGCTTGGTATGGTAACACGAGGAGTGCGATATGCCAGGTTTTGAAGCACGGTTTTGGACCCCAGTTGACGGACAATAATGGAATATATGGGTGCGGTATATATCTTTCACCAGACAATTGTCCTCTGGAATGGTAAGCAAATACTCCGTTCTTCTTCTTCTTCTTTTCTCGCTTTCTTTGTTTTCTTGGTTCTTTGTTGGTTTTTTGTTAATAAATGGGTGCGCTTCTATGTACAGTGTCAAGAACTTGAAGGTTGGCGGAGATGGTCTTCGACACTTGCTGCTTTGCCGTGTAATTTTGGGGAAGGTAGAAGTCGTGAATCCCGGTTCCGATCAATGTCATCCGAGTTCTACAGAATTTGATTCAGGGGTGGACAATTTGTCTGATCCTAAGAAGTATATTGTGTGGAGCACCCACATGAACACTCATGTTTTGCCTGAGTTTTTGATAAGTTTCAAGGCTCCTCCTTCCTTGAGAGGTAGGTAAATCATGAAGTGTTTTCTTTTGAAGATATTTCTATGAGATTTTTGTGATTAAACGTGTTGGTTATTTGATTATGCAGGATATTTTAGAGTCCATGAACCTTTAAGGAAACCAACCTCGCCTTGGATGCCTTTACAAACCCTTATTGATGCACTTTCTAAGTTTTTGCCCCCTACTACTATGCGGTTGATCTCGAAGCACTATAGTGAACAGAGAGTAAGTGATAAGAGTCTATTTCATGGTTAATCCATTAAAAAGCGTGTTGCTGTACTGTTTGTATAGCCCTTTATCATCAACTTCCTACTTACTCTACAGGAGAAGAAGATCTCAAGAGAAGAACTAGTAAGGCGTCTTAGGCAAATAGCAGGTGACAGGCTGTTGATTGCAGCCATTAAGTCATTTGCAACCAAGGTATGACTGATCCCCTTTACTATGCTTGGCATTTACGAAATTGGAATCTGTATATTTTACTTGCTCATGATCTGATTGAGTATTTGACTTGATTTTTATAAATCACGAAATAGGACTAATACTCTTTAGAATTTGCATCTGAACTTTATTACAGATTCTTTTCCAAGTTTTCTGCGAGCATATAAATAATATTTTATGTGTTAAGTCAATGTTGCTGTTTTTCGTTGATGCCTTTGAAGCTGCCAAGGAGCTGAAATATGTATATTTGCCTTGTTTAGATGTTTAGTTTTCAGGTTGCTTTTCACTTGACTGCTGTCAACATTATATTAAATACATCCTATTGGATTCTCCTAAAAAAGCAAGCCAGGAAGAATCTTTGTTTCCTTGCCAATAGTTTGATTATATTGATGCCATGGGCAATATGCTGCTGCATATAATCTAATACTGGAATAGAGTTAGTCATTCACTCAGACCTTTCTCCGTATATTTTTTCTTTGGTGCATGATTGCGCAACCATCTGTTGACTGTGTTTGCCACCTTGCCATTACGCACCTAAAATACACTCGGAACCAAACATTGGAGTAGAACGCCAGTTTCTTCCTACCTCAGGCACCCTATGTTTCTTCGTTCCTTGATGATTTTCAGTTTTCACTCAGTTTTTGATATGTACATGGTCATTATTTTATCTCACGGGTGATTTTTTTTTCAACAGCGTAAGGTGAGCGCCACAAGCTTTTAGCCAACAGAGGGATTGTGGATGAATCGACTTTGCATGTGGATGAAATGAACCATTTTGCTAAGTGGCCAACTTGATGGATTGAATATAGGAATGATTTAGAAATTTTGTTTTTCTTAAATCACACAATGAGTGTTCAATTGGGGATTGTCATTGTGAAGAGAAAATTAATGAAAGGTTCTTTTTTTAGCCCCAGAAAAGTGGATTCCTTCTGTTACATACGTTCTTCTTCTAGACAGCTCCAACAATTTTATATGAGCTTACAGCCCAAGTTATTGCCTTGTCGAGCAAAAGCTGTATTACTTGGTCCATTGGTTACCCGATTATGAGATGAGAGTTCAATAGTCCTATGAAGTTGAGGAAAAAAAGAATTAAAGTGTTAGTAGAAAAAGGATAAATAAATCTAAAAGGCTACAGTTTAAAGAAAAATCTGCAGAATACAAATCTTGACTGATTTCTTTTTAACTTGAACACAGTATACGTTATAGTTACTGAAAAGGACCGTCGTCTGTAGATTTTACAATATTTACACTTATCAAACTCCCGTGTGTTTTTCTCCGCTAGTGGGCAATGGGCCGGGTGACGGCAAAAATAGGTTGACCTATTGCTCGACCTAACCACGGGCTGACCGGTTCGTGGCCAGGCTAATGGGCCAAACGGCTATGGCCTAGGTTGACCAACCTGGATCAACACAGCAAGCCGAATAGGGCCAAAATTAACATCCGTAGTAATGGGGCTTTGTTGAAAACTAAAGTCTTTATGTCTAGTCCTTTAGCCATGGGGTTTTGTGCTATAAAGCTCGTCTTATTGGGCTTATGCCTTTGAAAACTAAAGTTTTTATGTCTAGGAAGGCCTTCTAACAGACAAATATTCGATCAGATTAGATGGGCCACATGGTGTTTGTTCGACTTGACGCCTTGGATTCCAAAATCCAAGGTACATTTTCCCTCCATTTCTCTTTTGACCTAATTTGTTTCTCTATCTTTTTCTACTTAGCAAATACTGATATGGTTGTATTTAATTGGGTTTTGGAAATTGTCCCACCCCCACTACATAATGGAAATGGTCCATTAACTCAAATATAGTGGTTAAAGATTTTTCTTAATTTGCAAGCTCTTTGTGGAAATGATATCTTAAGTTGGGATAAATCTATCTCATATCGCTTGAGGTTAGGCCTGAGTTGATTTAAATGCATGTTAGCTTAAGCCTAGATGATCGTCTTGAAGCCTAGTTTAAAGGGTCCAACAATATGAGCCCACATCATTAAAATAATGTTGATTTGGTATGATTGAGTAAAATAACAGTTTTTTTGCATAATTGATTTCTTGGCAGAATTCGAGTGTGCTCAAGCTTATCTTATATCACACCTTTCGGGGTTGATTAGGCTTCGGCCTAAGCCTAAGCCACATATAGGGAGCTTAGGGTCAGAATGGACTAAAGGTAAGCCTGGCCTAGCCTATCTCATTTTCATCCCTATTTTTTGGTTCTCGGATCCCTCACAAAATATAAGCTTATCCTAATATTATGAATACCATATCGAACCTAATACTCTTTCATGTAATTTATCTAGTATTGGTCACTACTAGATGCAATTTCATGTAATTTAGAAAAATTATAAAATAGTCTCTGAATGTTTTTTAAATCATAAAATATTCCCTAGATATATTGTAATATATAATTTTAAATTTTACATCAACATCGCCTCAAAAAATAATCATAATAATATAAATTTGAAATAATAACAATCTATTTATTTCTACTAATATTACTTTTTACATTTTCCACATATAACCAATAACCACAATTAATATTAAAAATATCGTTTAATATGTGAGCTTCCTTTAAGGGTTACGGTCGTTTTATGTTAATGATTGCTTGAATCTTTTGCAGGGTTGACTTTAATGCCGACTCACTGTAAAGCTTAAAATTTTCTTACAAGCCTTGAACATACACTTTTTGGGATTTAGTTTCATACCAAACTTTTTAAGTGTCTCAAATCATTCTCGTAGGTTTTTTAAGGGCCCATTTTGTTGAGCTTTTATCAGTAGAGCTTTTGTCAGTAGAGCTTTTCTGAGAAGAGCTTTTTTTAAAAGCCAGTTAACTGTTTGGCTGTCAATTAAAAAAATAGCTTTTTTAAAAGAGCTTCATACAGTAGACTGTTTGGTAACATAAAAATAAAAAACACTTTAATTAATTTTAACTATATTAATGTTTGGATATATTTTTAAAATTTTGAAATGAATTATTATGTATGTATGTATCATTT
>JAOSBP010000006.1:26966028-26978578 GCA_027563825.1 Erythroxylum mucronatum | reverse complement strand
CAAAAGTCAAACTTTCTATATTCTTCAAATTTTCACACTTTTTCTTTTTAATTCTTGCTATTTAACTTCATTTCAATGAACCCATCCACTTTCTTTCTCATTTAATTTCATTGTAATATCTCTAATATCCATCAAAAGTTCGGGGTCCAACAGCAAATCTGGTGGGTTTGTTACCAATATGATTTAGAGAGCTGATTCTAATGGCATCAGTGACATTAATGATTTGGCGGAGATGTTGTCCAAGTTGAATCCCATGGCTGAAGAGTTCGTGCCTCCTTCGCTTGCTCACAATCATGGCTATTTGGCTAATGGGTTTGGCTAGACTAACAATTTTGTAAACGCAGACGAACTTGACGCAGACCTTCTGCGTTGAAGGCAGACGAATGAACTTTTAGGAGAAACGAAAAATATAAAGAAGAAGAACTAATGTGTCTTGAGAAGATGAGAGGGATTGATGAACAGAAGAAACAAAACAGAAGTCGGCTACTGGTAAAGAAGAAACAGAACAGATGGTATTTGAGGTTTTGTTTAAGTAAGTGACAGAAAGTGACAAAAAAAATAGCTTTCTGAAAAAGCTAAAATTTGAGCTTTTCTGAAAAGCTCCAAATTTTAACTTTTAAAAAAGCTGTATTTGAGCTTTTAAAAAAGCTATTTCTACTTCAAAAGTACTTTTGAAATTTACAGCCAAACACCTACTTTTTCTTTAAAATAACTTTTGCGGTAGACAAAAGTGCTTTTGGACCCTCCAAAAGCTAAACCAAACAGGCATTAAATCCATATTTATGTTGATTTACTCGTGGATTATGGAGTTAACCAATTTTTGATAAGTTTTTCTTGTATTCTTTAATCCAAATGACATCAACTTATAACAATTAATTTTATTGAATATAAATATAATCTTTTTCTCAACATGCTCTCACATGTAAATCTAATTATAGCTTGATTATGTGTTTATAAAGCTTAACCATTAGAGCCTTACCATGGTATTTAAAGCAAAACTATCTTTGGGTGGGTAGTTAACTTTCGAGAGAACTTCATTAAGATCTATGAAATTCATGCACATTTACCACTTGCTATTAGAATTTTTTCCATTGCCACATTGGCAAGTCATTTTGGGTACATTACTTTCCTATGAAGCCTACACTTACAATCTTGTTCACTTCCTTATGCACTGCATATTATCGCTCTTTTGAAAAAACATTTTTTAAAATTTACAAGAATGGCCTCTAGCCTCACATAAAGCTTATGTGTATTAGATGTCGTTAAATGCCTTTCATGTTTGATGGTGACCACATGAAGATACCTTTTTTAAAAATTTCACATTTAAATGTGTTGCTCTTGGTCTATAATTTGCCTTTATTTGTAATAACATCTTATAATTCACATCATCCACTTAAATTTCTCAAATTTCTTCAATTACTTTAGCCATGGTTATATTTTTCACGACTCTGGGTCCATTTACTTAATGTTATTCTATTGAGGTGGACTTTTCTCTATTAGTAAAGTTGTATAACATTGTCAAGAGATTTGATGATCCTTTTATATTTTAGGGTTAATTACTAAAAAAAAGCCTAAACTTTCATCAAATTTTCAATTATAACTCGATCTTTAAAAAGCAGCAATAAAATATCCAAACTTTCAATTTTTTTCAATTCTAGCTGAATGTTAGTGTTTTTGTTAAGTTTGCTGACGTAGCTTGTCATGTATTTCAGAAACCTTAACTATTAATACACATAAGCTAAAATTAACACAACAAATGAAGATTAATAAAAATGACGTTATTTAATCACATAATTAAAACGACGTTATTATTTAAAATGACCTAAATCAAATTATGCAACCCTGACAACCTTACACTTTGATTTCATTTTTCCCTTTATTTTTAGTTTGTTCTCTCGAACCCCTCATCCTTTGATTTTCATATTATGCAGTCCCGACTCCCTCACACTAAAGGCATTAGGAGAACAAACACTAGTGCAGTACGTTGTAATGCGAGCATAGTTTGGCATCAAAAGAAAAAACAGAAAATAAAAACTAAGGGTATTAGGAGAACAGCACATAACGCCGGGCTAGAATTGAAGAAAATTGAAATTTGAGTGTTTTATTGCCACTTTTTGAAGTTTCGGCTAGAATTGAAAAAAAATTAAAGTTTTGGCATTTTATTGCTACTTTTTAAAGTTTAGGTTATAATTAAAACTTTGACGAAAGTTTGGGATATTTTTTTGTAATTAACCCTATATTTTATCTATTCCTCTCTTTAGGGGATATTTCATAAGTAGTTAGTATGGTAAAATGATGGTGCTTATTGCATACAATAAAGGTATAACAACAATAGCATTATAAGTGGTGGGTCTTCATATGACATAGAATTATATCACTTTTGTGGATTACTTATAGTACTCTTCAATTGTAACAGTAAGATCTATTTTCCCTTTAGGGAACACCTAGTTGTTCCCAAAATCGATTAAAGGGAAATATTGCTAGTTAGAATTGTTACAATTAAGTCCCATCATTTTGAAAGCCTCGTAGAAAAAAAACTTTAACAAAGTTGTAGTTATCCACGAAAAGTTCACTTTACTTCAAAGTTTTCAATATCCTCTTTAATGATCATCATATCTTTAGAGGGTTTATATTATCCTAACCCCTCTTTTTCGTCAAATACTATATGTCTCCTTATACATCCTCTTTTGAACTTGATATATGATATGGTATTAACTTGGTTATATTAGGCAAAATTCTTTAGTTGAGATTTATTGCAACTATCATATCCATCAAGAATCATGTTTATAACTCCTATAGATCTTCCATATCCCCCTTCTTAGTATGGAGTTTGTGACCTTTGCCTAGTTATTAGTTGGTCTTGCCTAAGTTATGGAGACCTTTGTGGGTGAGCATTTCTATCCCTTTTGACGAATTGATCCAAATTCCCTCATTGTTCGAATTTTCTAATAATACGACTTAAGTCTTTCACTCTTCAATATTATAACCATAGGATTGATAAAACCTACATTAATTTTCTATTGAACATATCCTTAACAACATTAAGTGAGGATGGTTTGTCAAATCTCATTTCTTGATGAAGTTCATATGTGATTTAGGGATGCATTCAACTTGAGAAACTTAATTTATGTTCTTCCAATAGATATACCCTTTTTTTGGGGTTTTCAAAAATCATGCTCCTTCTAGCATATTTGTGTTACCTTTCCTCTATATGTAATGTGTATTCGCTCCACATCTATAGATAATTCAAGCTCTTTTAGGTCCATTTATTATTATGCCTTTATGAAATGTCCTCAAAGGTATAGACTCTCTCCATCTATGAAGACTTCTACAAGGGTTGGTGTCTTTTCAACCCTTTCTTGAAAGTATATTTATATGAGTTCAAGGTTGAATCTCCTTATATAGTCTTGAAGGGTACCGTATGGCTTTTTGCATGACTTCAAATAATGGTATTAGTTAAGAAGACTACTGTCAAAGTTAGTTTTGAACCAACATTGTAATTATTCGAAACTCATTATCAAGCTTGTACGAAGTGTTTAGTAGTAATCTCTTATTGGGCTTGTCAAACTAGAAAAGAAAGTGTGTCACTTGTTTGTTTGTTCCTTTATATAGATCCGTCTTCTATCTGGATCTTACGGTATGAATACATGGATCTATAATTCCATTATAAGACTCTGATGGGGATAATTTAAATTTTAACGATAAAAGTTCTACTAGTATAGTTTTTATAAAAAGGGATGTTGAATAAAACATAAG
Organism: Erythroxylum mucronatum; assembly: GCA_027563825.1. Taxonomy (NCBI): domain Eukaryota; kingdom Viridiplantae; phylum Streptophyta; class Magnoliopsida; order Malpighiales; family Erythroxylaceae; genus Erythroxylum; species Erythroxylum mucronatum. Next base: position 26,974,822 of record JAOSBP010000006.1, on the reverse strand, counting down.
TATGTCCTTGGTCTTACTTATGTAAGACAATAAGTGATGATAGTTTATAATGGTGTGTTACAAGTGGGTTTGGAACATTATGTTAATTTGTAAACCTTTTTTGACTTATCTACCCTTTATAGTAGACTTCATCTTACACTGGTTTTGCTTGTTGTGTACTCTTAAGGCCCATTTAGACTTGACCTTATAAGTTTATGTAAGTGTAAGTTTGGATTAGAGTCATGGTTAAGGTCAGTAATTGTTATTGTATAGTTTAGATTATAGCCAAAAGACTTACATAATCAAAATCACAAGGGGCTTATGTAGATTGAGGAGGTGATCATATTAGTTTAATATTTTATTAAGAATAGGGATGCAAGATGTAATTATCGACTGTAAGTTTTTTTATGACTAACAAATCATGATTTTATAATAAGAGCCAAATGATAGAAAGTGATTTTATAGGGTTTAAGTGTTGTTGGTTTGAGCCTAGGCTCAAGTCTTTATGAGTACGCATAAGATAAGGATTTGAAATAGAATTTAACTTGTAAACTTTTTTTGGTAGACCTCCAAAACGAAACATACGAGGATATTTTGTAATATTTGGCCATTGATATTTTAAGTTAGTAAAGTCATAAAGGAAAAATATGATATTCTAGAGAAAGTGAGTACCAAAATAATTATTTTATTCTTAAAAATAATGATTGCTTTTATAATGATTTATAAAAGTATAAGATGATGACACTTTTCTCTATCTTATATAAAATTGGAATATCCTTAACTTATTAAGTAATTAATTGAGTTTTGGTATATAAGGATTTAATTCATACCTATTGTAATTCAATAAATTGAAATTGATAAGTAAGCTAAAATGGAGTTTTCTATAAACCTAGTGTAAACTAGGGAAAAACTAAGGAAGGCACGATAAGAATGTTATAACTCGCCTCATGATTTGAATCTAAGGAACCTAAAAGCCTCAAGTACGAAGGAATACAATTTAGCTCTATATATGCATAATTTCATTCTCAAACAGAGGACAAGAGTTAATTAGTTGAGGGAAGGAGATGTCAATACCAAATTCTTCCATAATACAATCTTATCCCACATGAACAAAAATAAAATTTCCATGTTAAAAGATGAGAGAGGGGAAAAGGGTACCGATCAAGAGCAGTTAGAAGGTGTTAAATTGAAAAACTTCAAAGGATTGATAGGTACCCCAAAAGAAGGTAAGAATATCAATAAGGACATTATTACTTGGGCAATAAAAGATAAAATTAACAAACAGATGAAGGAGTATTTGGTTAAATCTATCATTACTCAAGAGATCAAACAAGTCCTATTTAGCCCTAATCCATCCAAAGCACCTAGCCTTGATGGTTCCAAATTACATGGAATTCACCGGTGACCTAATTGTGGAAGCTATGCAAGAATTCTTTTCATCTTTTAAGTTGTTTAGGGAGTTGAACATAACACAAATATGCCTAGTTTTTAAGAATCAGAATCCTTCCTCATAATATACTCCTAATGTCAGAATTGATAAAGGACTACACATACAAAAGGCCTATCAAGAGCTATTCACTCAATATTGATTTTTAAGGCATTTGACACCATTAAATGGGAACTCATTATAAGTTGCCTTCAAGCAATTTACTTCCCAAGTTAGTTTGTTCAATGGATAAAGAAATGCATCTCATCTTTCAATTTTAGCATATTGATCAATGGGAAACAAAATTCTTTAAAAGCTACAAAGGAATAAGGTAAAGGAACCCCTTTCCCCTACCTACGTAGTTCAGTAACTGAAGCCCTTTCCAGATTGCTACGGGCCTTCATATCTGAGAACTGTAGATTTAAGTACCATTATAAATGCAGAGATATGAAGATAAACCATATGGCTTTTATTGATGATCTTATTCTATTTTATGGAGCTTAATGATGCTCTCTTACGCTCATTGGGAGAATCTTAAAGGAGATCACTAAGGTGTTAGGGTTAAAAGCCAATTTTCCAAAAGTTGTATATACATCTCCTCTAATATCCAGAATGTTGAAGATATAACAAATGTAAATGTCCAATTTCCCCTTTTTAAATACCTAGGAGTCCTATCACTTTTAACAAGCCAAAATATCGTGATTGTATTCCCCTTCTGGAAAGCTGCAAGACTAGGATAAATGCCTAACAAATAGATGCCTATCTATAGCTAGAAGACTTCAATCGATCTCTTCATTTATAAAGAATGTCCATACATATTGGAGTGCTCATCTAGTGCTACCTAAGAAGATCATTAAAGAGATAGAAAGGTGTATTAAGCAATTCCTATGATCAAAGATGGTCAAGGAAGCTAGTTAACTCACAAAGAGCAAAGGTCAAATGGGAAGAACTATGCCACACTAAGCAAGAAAGTGGATTTGATTGTGCCCTTGGATATTATGCAAAGGTGCTTCTTTCCAAGAGAATTTTGAGGCCATTCAATGATAGGGAAACTCTATGGTCCAAATGGATAAATGAGTACTACCTTAAGGACTCAAGTATCTGGCAATTAGAGCACAACATAGAAATTTTGTGGAGTCCAAAGTAGATGCTTAGGATTAGGGACCAATTTTAGCTTTGGATTAAGCATCAAATTGATAATAGGAATGGAACTTGGTTTTGGTTTGATAACTGGAACAACCTCAGTCCTTTAATTTACAAAAATTAGATGCAACACTTGACTACAAGAATCCTATATATTAAGATCTAAAGTCAGTAGCATTATTTAGGATGGAAACTGGAGTTGTAATTTTATAGGATCAAGCAACTTAGTGGATATCCTACCTCATAACTTGGGCACATTTGAAGAAGACAAGGTTCAATGGATGGGAAACAACTCTCTAGAATTTAGTAACTCATCATGTTATAAGATTTTCAGACCCTGCATTCCTAAAGTTCCTCGGTATGATCTCATCTAAAGCAAAACTCTCTCTCCTAAAGCCTCAGCTATCAAAAACAGGTTGAGTAAAGTGAACAGATGGTTTGGGTGTTATAACCTTATATGTTTGTTATGTAATAATAGTTCAGAAACTCTAAAATAACTGTTCTTCTAATATAGCTTTTCGCAGACAACTTGGAATCGGTTACCACATATATTGCAAGTTTATTGTCCCTTGATATAATGGACAAACATTATAAAATGGGCTGTCATAAATGTTAACACTCTTAAATAAGATAGGATTATCTTTAATTCTGCATTCATCTGTAGTATTTACTCAATTTGGAGGGAAAGGAACAATAAACTTTAAGGAGAAATAGGGCTAGAAAAATATGTCCTAGAAGATAAAATTGTCAACTGGATAAATAAAATACTAACTGCTCATGATACACAATCCAAAATCAATCAAAGAATGAAAATCTCATATATTCTAAAAGTATGTTTTTGAGTTGTGCTAAAGCCTTAGATACCAAGTCTGGGTAAATTAGACATGACACTCTTATCTTTGTAAAGTTGTAAAGCTTTGCTTTAGGTAACAAAATTCTTTATTCATCCTTCAAAAATTTGTAATTACTATTTTAATGTTTTGTTTTACCTTTACTTTATTATATCAATTACTAGAGGTGACCTTTGACGTTTACCATAAAACTTTCGTTTACCATAAAACTTTGATTTCTCGGCTTAAAATGAGTTTAATGGTACCGAGGTCTTAAATGAGTTAAAATTACTTAATTTTAACATGAGTTTAAGATCATGACAAACACGTGTTATAATATTAGAATTATAAGTTTTACTGTGGTGACTCCTTGTGCGCATCAGCGTTAGGCCACCTTTTTGAAAAGTTGGCTGAGATCAGACTATGATTTACCCTTCTCACTACTCTGTCGGGCCGGAGTGTGGGGGCGCCTAGAGTGGACGATTCCACCTTTTGAGATCAAAAAGTATAAGCTTCGTACTGTTTTTTTTTTAACAAAAGAGAAATGACAACGGATAACAAATATTTAGCAAGTAATGACTAATAAAAAAAACATGATTATTCATGATTAAAAAATGAGCACAATAATAGGCATTAATAATAATTCCAAAATTAATGATCTCATAAATAATTATGATGCTTCTTACTCAATCAGTCGGTGATTGCAATCAGTTAAGATGCCTTGCAGTCGAAGTCAAAAATTTTGCTTTTAGTAGACAACTGCAACTCTCCTCTCCTCCTCATCGAATGCCTATATATGTCTCCTGTATGATAATAATATCATCAAGGTTGCTTCTCCAACAGTAATATTAATTTTATTTATTGCTATTAAACTTAAAACATAATTCCGCCTACCTAATATTAGTTAAAAATATAATAATGAAAAGAAATCACAATTCCTATCAATTTCAAATTAGCTTCAATATTCAAGAAATTTAACTATTATGACATCATCGCTCACGCTTAAAAACGAAATTAATACGACAGATATACCCACCAATCATGCCGTTGATTTCAACAACATACCAAACACCGCCCGCCCGGCCCACACCGCTTACTTCATCATTAACCCTATTGTTTTACTTCATTTGATTCACACCCGTAGTGCTTAGTACTACCACGCCGTATTATATGGTAAGATCACTATTGAGTTGGGTGTTGGAAAACTAGCAAATTTGAATCAATCTAAGATTATGTATTCTTTTAACGTTAGTGGAATCACTGTTTAGAAAGTAAATTAGAGGAGGAAGAGAGCAGAATGTAGTGGTGGACTTTGAAATTTTTGGACAGCTTTTTGTTATTTCTATTTGTGTTTAGGTAACTGTTTGAATGTCCTAACTGTATATACGACTTGAATTTTCGATAACAAGTAATTATAAAGTAGTTAGTATCTTTCCGATTATAAAGTAGTTAGCTGTAAACATCGATCGTATTGTCTATTGTATGAAGAAGGTCATGATCTTCCTCGGTGAAAAATCAAACTCCAGCCATTATTAAATAGATAAGGAAGTATTTGTCACGCGAATTGGTCAAGTTGATTATTAACCTACTTTTTGTATATTGAATCACCCAACTCGCCTACTTTTCTACTCGTTCATACGTAATATTATTAACTGTGCCAGAAAATTCAAGAGAAGCCATTAACATGGAAATGAAAACAATGAACAGTCGGTAATTAACTTTGCTTTTATTGAAACGATAAATCGGCTCTGTACACGTCACGTGTGACGGTGGAGAGCAATGTAAGCGGTGAAGCCCCTATTCCTCGCCGCTGTGGGAGGTGTAGTTGTTACTTGTCATCAACTTTTTTTTTTTTTTAAAACGAGAGAAAATAATGATTATCTTGAAAAATAATGGTCCAAGATACAGGCAGATATATCAATTCATACCTGAAAGTGACTATAGAGAACAGACGCTTAAGCAAGAGAGTGGGCTCCCTTATTTTTCAAACGTTTAATTCAAGATACAGAGAAATTGTCCCTAGCACATAAGATATTTTTACGGTCCGAAATGATAAGACCAAAATAGAAAAAATTCAAAGAAATGGATAATTCAGCGGGTGGAGATGTGGTTCTCATTCTTGTCATCAACTTAAACCCAATAAAGCATAATTGGGTGGAGATGTAGTTCTCATTCTTACAGTACAACGAATCGGTGGAGAAGTTTCTTTAGAAAAAAAAGTGTTAAAAGTAGACGAGGACTGACAAAACTTCTTGTCCTGGCCAAATTTCTATAGGGTGAGACGAAGACTTTGTACAAGTAACTTAGAAATTAAATCAAAATCACATTTGATTAAAGTCAGATTTATTGTTGTCTAATGCGTATAAACAAAAATACAAAGCCAATCTCATTAATCATTTACTTACAATAGGACCAAACTAACTGTTACAAGACCAACCACTATTTTATGGAGTATCTCTTTATCTCTGAACATCACATTTCAATCCAAAACTCACTTCGCTCTCTCTTTAAGTCTCTTTTGTCTTTTTAGCCAATTAGCCATTGACTGAACGTCGATACGTTTTCCGATGACGCCTGGTGCCTCCATCATCCACTCCCACTCTCCGAGCTTTAATTCCTACTCTTCCAAGAACCTCGCCGACATTGCGGCAAGAGTTGTTCACGAGTTGGCCGACGAAGACCGTCGCGATTCTGACGAATACCGTGTTTTTTCATGCAACGACGATGTGAAAACGTCCAAGGAGGAGGAGGAGGAGGAGGAGGAGGAGTTTGCGTTTGCGGTGGTTTCTAGAGACGCCGGCGGGTCTCCGATCTCAGCCGATGAGATCTTTTACAAGGGTCAGATAAGGCCGATGTATCCGTTGTTCAACACGGACTTGTTATTAGACGGAGAAGAGCAAGGTGAGTACTCCCAAGCGGCGACCAACTCGAGCCAAACGTCAACGGATAAATCGAACCGGTCAAAACTGAAGAAACTGTTCGACGAAGATCGTGAGACGTCGTCGTCTTGCTCTTCTTCGGAGGCTGACGATCTCGACGGCCTACCTGCTGGCTCCTACTGCGTGTGGACGCCGAAGAAGGCGGCGGTGGAACGATCTCCGGAGAGGTGCAAAAAGAGCATGTCGTTGGGGTCTTCGTCGAAGCGGTGGAAGCTTCGAGATTTAGTGTTTCGAAGCAATAGCGAAGGGAAAGAAGCGTTCTTGTTCCTGACGAGGAGTAACAATAAGAAAGAGAACCAGAAAGAGAAAGGGAATGTTAAACGACACTCGTTTCTGCGGTACAGGCCACACTTGGTTTTCTCCAGCAATTAATCTTAATTCAGTTTTGAGTTTTTGTATTTTTTTTCCTCTTTCCTTTATTTTATTGTTTGTTTAATCGTTTAGTTACTTAAAGTTTACATGTACTGTAAATAAGATACTAGGAAGCTTATGAATTTGGTGAGATCTATATCTTTTGTTTTGAAGAATGTTGGGGTTATTCCATATGTAATATATTAATATTATCTTATAGGAGATTGATTCTGTTATTAATATTGCAGCAAGCTTTTAATAAATGAATTGTCAGACTATGATAACAAATGAAGAAGTACCCAGGAACTTATCCAAGCTGACATTTCGTTTCCTGTGTGCTTATCTAAGCAATACCATGGTCAATGTCAACTCCTGTAGATGAGTCCATGTGGATGCTTAGTTACACAAGGGAAAACAAAAGGAAAGGCAATCTTGCATTTTTCTTCCTTTTTTATTAAATTGGTGAAAAAGGGAGGGAAATTGTAAGATAAGAATAAAAATGGTCCAAATTTTTCTTCTATTCCTCTCAATTCTCTCTCTTATTCTTGTCCAAACAATGAAAAAAATGAGAAATACAATTTCTTTTCCTTTCTCTTCTCTTGGTTTCCCTTCATCCAAACAAAGGCTAAATTTTACTCTCAAATTCATTTTCCTTGTCTAGTTACAGAAAAGCATGCATTTATTATTATACAGAATGTCATATACTCCCTCCGATTCATAATAAGTGTTGTTTTAGAGGAATGCACACTTATTAAGAAAGTTAATGAAATGTCTGATACACCCTTATTAATTACATGTTAAAGTGCTTTGAAAATATAATCTATGTAATGTGTGTAATTAAGATGTGAGAGAAATTAAAGGTTAATTTTGGAAGTAAAATTATAAACATTCATTACAGAGTCAAGAATGACACTTATTTTAAATAATTAAAATATATCTAAAAAGACACTTATTATAAATCAGATGAAGTATTAATGTATCGAAATACTGCTACGGAATTAAATATCTACGTAATAAAACTTTGCAATGCAACTGCAATTAAGGAGTGATTACAAAAGGCAGAGACAATGAACGTATCTGATTTGACTCCCATAGGTATTTGGGTGAGCATACTGGACTGTCATGCTGTCGATGCCAATCCCACTGCAAAAGCTTCCACGAAACTTTGGAAAATGTGTAAAGTGAAAAAGCTGTTGCTTTGCTGTTTCTTTCATTAAGGAAGTGGGTGCTGTCCCAATCTGAAAACGACAGCATTTTGTCACCATCTGCAACTTGTTTTCATTTATTGAACCAAAATTACATGATTTATAAATAAAAGGTCACTTGTTATACATTGTCATCGATCCATCTTGTATGCTCGTCTTAGGATCCATACCCAAAGAGACTCACAAGCTACCTAGCGCCTACATGTCAACTTATCTGGATGGTTGTGTTCTTCTTCTGTAAAACATCCGTACCTTTGCCAGACCCAAATGAATTATATTCCAGCAAACAGTAGGCAGCAAATGCTAATGAATAAATGATTGAAGTTGGCTTGACTCGTAAACAGAGTGGGAAAGAATTTAATCACCGACTAACCATGTAGCAGCAGAATGGCATCTAGTCTGGTTTAGTCTTCGGGTGTGGGGTAGTGTACAAACCTTTCTTTTTTGGGGCACACACTGCTAAAGAGTGAAAACTGTGCCATTCCTCAGATTCAGATATCTCTCGGATACACAAACCATATCTGCATAGGAATCTGCAGCCGGGCCTTCTTTTGTTCGTTCCGGCGCCAGATTCCAGATCCGAATAGGGTGTTATTTTCCAAACACAGGATGTTAGGTACAGAGGATCTTAACCCGTCGGCTCCACACAATCAAACTCAATCCTTGTTCTTTTCATTTGTGGTATATTTATCACCATATGTCCGAGGAACTGACGCCTTTCTTTTCTGCTCGCTTCTGCTTTAAACTTAGTTGTCCCAATTATACTTTTTATTAAATAAATGAAAAATATTAAATCTAAAATTCACATAACTTCACTAATAAAATGACTAAATTATACTCCCTCCAATTCATAATAAGAGTCGTTTTAGAGGAATGCACGTTTATTAAGAAAGTTAATGAAATATCTTATATACCCTTATT
>JAOSBP010000006.1:26954602-26965908 GCA_027563825.1 Erythroxylum mucronatum | reverse complement strand
AAAGTCGCAAACGACACTTATTTTGAATAATTAAAATTCTTCTAAAAAGACTCTTATTATGAATCAGAGGGAGTATAATTGAAGGATTATCTATACGCCTGTCTGTATTGCAACCATAACAATATTGCTGAAAGGCCCATTGATGGGTTGTATTGCACAAGAGAAATGAAACATAGAATAAGATGTAAGAAGATGTGGCATGTCCATTTCTCTGCACTGGTGAGATTTGATGACAGGGTAAGCTATATAAACCAGACAGAGTGGAGCCACGCAAACAATAAATAATATCTTGGGATCACACTGATTTGAAAGGGTCTTATGGCTGTAGTCTATTAGTTCTTGATTATGCACTACCTAAATTTTCAGTATTATTCCAACTGTAACCCACTTAAACTGGGGGCTGTCAACATTCTCTATTGTTTGATTGGTTCCAACTTCCAAGATCCGCATTAGAGGATTTTTAAGAGGTTGGACTTGCTGCGGCCCTGGCCAATTATGGAGGTTTCGTTTCTCATTCAACTTGGATGAGACAGTGGATTCTTTTAAGTTGGCTATGTCAGTAGTTTTGGAGGGTGGGCATTCCATAAAATTTTTAATTATAACTAAGCCAGAAAGTCAATTCAAGCAAACGTATCCGGTGAGGAAAATTCGGTAAAAAAATAGGATTTTACAATAGAAATGTTGCTATTAGGATTCTTTGTCTCATTGAATCTCAGTCATTTATTTATACAGGACCTATACAAATGAATGACTGAGATTTAATAAGACAGAATAGAGACATGAAAAATAAACAGAGAATCCGTCCCGAAATGTTGAGGCTGGTTCCACTTAAGTCACTACTAATTAATGAAAACATAAGGACTAGTCCACACCAACCATACTCTTCAATCTTTAAAATGAGCTGTCTATATGATTGATGTTGAGAATGTCATGTGAATGATGTGGTTCCTAAAGAATGAGTTGGCAGAAACCCCACAATTTAGATGACAGTTTTCTGAAATCTACAAACTCAAGTAGAAAGGCAAAAGGAACAACTGCTGAGCAGTTTAAACACAGAATTAGAACAAAGATGGCCTTGTTTATACACAGGATGGGTACACAATGCGAATACACTATTTTCCAAGTTAATGCTAGAAATCAATAACAAGAGAGGCTAAGCTTTCTTAGGGGATTTAGTGGCCTTGGATGGTGACTTGGGCACTCTACCAGCCTTCTCTGATTTCTTAGGAAGGAGCACATGATTGATGTTGGGTAAGACTCCACCATGAGCATTGATCACACCAGCAAGTAGCTTCCCATTCCCAAGTTCCTCTCGTTCCTCACAGACAAAAGCACATGCCTTGGGATTATCCTGTTCATCTTTGTTATCCCTTGCTGTATTTCCAGCCAACTCCAAAACCTATACCAAATCAAACCAACAACTTTACGTTACTCGTACGCCAATTAAGTAAAGAACAATATCAAGCTTGCAGTTAACCCACTGCTTCCGTTTCTCTATCATAAATCTTAACATGCATTCTAATTGAGATCATCACTTCCTTTTTAACCGGATCCATTGTTTTCAAGACTGAGCAACAAACTCAAAACTGTTGGTTTATGCAAAATATCGTAAACAAATGGTAAGATGTTAACATCTCTAAGGAAATTTAGTTAAGTAATTATATATCATGAGTTTATGAATCATCTTATCTTTTCATTGTTATTTAATATGAAACTTTAACACCCATCCTGTATGAGATTTTGCTCAGTGTAAACATTATTGACAAACATACAGCAGTTCATGGTGGCAAATACGACGACGGCGATAGAGCAGCGACAGCAATGAAAGCAACGACGCGAATATGGTTTTGTGTTTTGTGGGACTTGCATTAAAGTTGAAATAAGCCGAGATGACTTTTTTCATTTACGATTAAGATTATTATTTTTATTTTACTCTCAACTTTTATCTACAGTATTTTTATCGTACCGTCTGTTACACCTAAATTCAATATAACATTTCATTTTGTCGTGACAAAGTACCTGTAACTTTTCTGTATCCATTGTAGATACTGGGATTATTAATAAGTGTCTCTTATTCGTTGAAGATATATGACTCATTTTACATAGTGAGGCTTTAGCTCTTAATCACTTTCTGAGCTTTAAGCTCTTTTTCACTTTCTAAGTTTTAAGCTCTTTTTATTGTTGTTACTGTAGTCACAATAACCTTTATCTATTCATGCATTCATATAAAGAAATGCATGACATGTATTCAGTCAATCAAATGTGCTTAATCTTACACCTTCATACTCACAATCACAATCTCATTCACATTTGTCATCGGACCTTAGTCCGGTATTCAACATATACGTTGAGAATCACTTATTTCATCAAATTCACATTCAATGAGCACTTCCAATATGTTATTCATACATCAAACGTCTCGGACAGTCAATGTCCAGAATTAACACAATCACATTCACATAATAATTCAATACATAATTTAAAACAAACAATTAATCAAATGAGACCATTTAGGTTACTCACAGTACACTCCAGATTAGCATTTGCTTCCTTGATCCGGAAACGTCTAGATGCAGACGTTCTATCATATATTTCAGCATCACGCCATACATATATTGCACATACATAATTAATTGCACAATCACATAAACATTCAATGTTGAATACGACTAACATTTCATATCAATTAAATGATATTAATAAGCATAATATGAAATAATAAACTTTAAATTAAATAATTAAGATAGCTATAACCACTGTTTTGAAACCTGGACCGGATCGGCCGGTTCGACCGGTAACCGGTCAGCTATCTGGTTCAGGTGACCCCTAAAAATCAGTCTTCAATTGAACCAGTGCAAACCGGTAAGAACCGGTCAATTGACCAGTTAAACCGGGACTGGTTGAACCGGTTGGCCATTGGTTCAATGATTTTTTTTTGCTTTTTTCTTTCATATGTTTTTTAATTCTTTCAAAAATAAAACCCATATTTTCTCCAGAAATCTAACAGAAGTATAGAAATTTATATTATTTGGTATATTTTCTATTTTTTAATATTACAAATATTATATATAATTATTACGTAATTATGACGTCACACCGATTCGACCGGTGGTCGAACCGGTCAAACTGGTGATCAGTAAAGCCTTCGGTTCAACATCCGGTCCGGGTTTCAAAACCTTGGCTATTACTATTCAATTTAATTTTCTTGTTTCTTATAAGTTAAATATGCTAATTCATAAATAACATATTTGCTACTCATACCAATTATTCATGACAATTATAGATTATTAGATTCATGAGTTGTTATAGCATAATTATTGTTAAATTAAAATTTCAAATTAATCAATATTAATTACTCATAAAAAAGAATACAAAACAAGAAATATTTGAATTAAAATAAAATCTACATTTAGAACAACATTTTACAAGGTTACAACTAAAGTTTTAAATCCCCTTGAATAAGACTATTTAGATTTAGGCATGTGTGACTATTGTTTCAACACCAAAAATAGATAAAAAGATGAAAGATTAAGAGAGAATACAAGGAAAAACGAAAAGAGAATTATGGTGAAGGTGTATGTAACATTTTCCTCTCCTTTTCCTACCCATAAAACTAGGTTCTTTCTATCTTGCAGAGATTTCCTTCTAAACAAATTCAAGGTGAATTTGACATTAGGCGTGATCTAGCATTATTTACTGTAACAATATGTCAACTTTTTTTCCAAAATTCTTGATTTTGACAGATAACGTTTCAATTAATGCAATCTCCACTTGTCACCTCTTAAAACAAAACTAATATTAATTTCACTAATTAAGTACCAAATTTATTTTAAAACAAAAGCGTAGGTGTTAACATAACCAAATAACATCTTATCAAAATCTCCCACAATAGACTTGTGCTTTTCCCAGAGCATGTCAAATGAGTGCATGTACAATTGTCAAAACGTGTGCAAAACAATCCAATTCACGTGCATGAATGCTATATTATGCATGAATATAAAAACACAATTTTCTAATCTCTCAATACTATTTCTTAATTACAGAAATCTAAAGTTCTAACTCTTAGTATGGAAGCGAGATGTTACACTCTCATTCATTAAAACTCAAACTAAAAATTTATCCTAACTTATGGATTATTTCTAAACATCAACAAAAAAATTTAGGTTACCAAGAGGAATAATCAACATATGAATCATAGTATTCATAAGTCCAAGTATAAATCATAAAGTTCATCATGGTCTATACTCACTTCCCGCACATCTAAATCATACATTGTCTCTAATGTATGCAACATATGCTCACATTCTACAAAAATAAGCAACATAAAACAAAGCACAAGGTAGAGACTCTCCTGAGTTATGAGCATCTAAAATGAAATGTACTATAGCGTTGATGGACATAGAGATATCACTCTCATGAATTAGAGTAGAACATCCAAATTCCTCAATAGTTTGGAAATTTTATGTTCTAACCTCTCTAGTAAAAAATGATGCTCATGTCAGATTGGTGGGGTCGGAAGATACAAGGGTTATGGAACATCGTAATCCTCTCGTTGATTTGATAATGAACCTTGTCAGGGGGATAATGCTATACAAAATGAGATGTTCTCTTTTGTTTCTCGAGTAACTTCATCTTGCTCAAACAAGTCCTATCCAATGATTCGATCTCACAGGCTGTATGCATATTAGTGTTAGTTATATCAAACAAATTGAGATTAATAGCCAAGTGAGTAATAAAGGAATCAAGACACAAGTTCTTGTTAGAAGAGATAACAATGTTAAACTGCGTAGCTAACTAGGCACCTAAATTGACTTGCACTTAATGTACCATGCACCAAATAAAAAATAACTCAACTTTAGTGCAAGTACAAGTCGTGACCTTGACCTTCCTTCCTAAGTAACTAAAAGCCAATAAACATTGCATATAAATCCATTCACCTGTTTAAAAAGAATGAGTTATACAAGACCAAAGATTATTATAAATTGTAAAATAATGCAAAGAAACTAAGAAACTAAAGTAGTTCCTCGATGACGACATCAAAATTTTTATCGGGTTATCAAAACCCTCAAAATTTATTCTGATTCATAAATTTCTTGTAATAGTCGTGGAATCAGGTCAAGCCTTAAGAAAACTAAAAACTAGTTTCTTAATTTCAATTAACAAAACAAAGTGGAGATTTATCATTAATTAACTAATGAACTAAAACTAACAAAGAATCAAAATAAATCAACAAATTATAAAAATGATAATTTTAATTTTAATTAATTTTGATTCGAGGAAAATATCTCATCTAATCGTAAGTTTTATCATTGATTTAAAAAGAATAATTTTCACGATTCAAGTAATTAGTCCAAAACCTACTAGGATGCCTATAGTAAGTCTCAAATTTTCCTAAATTAATTGATTCATTCCTAGCATTTAAACCAAAAATTACAATAAATTGATTGGATATGATAACATTTTATATCAATTAAATGATAACAATAAACTTAATGAAAAATACTAAACTTAAATTAAATAATCGAGATATCTGTAATAATTTAATTTAGTTTTCTTGTTTCTCGTAAGTAAGATATGCAAATTTATAAATAACCTATTTACTACTTATTCTAATCATTCATGACATTTATAGATTATTGAATTCGTGAATAACTATAGAATAATTAACATCATTCATGAAATAAAAGAAAACAAAATAAGAAATGCTTGAATTAAAATAAAACTAGGTTTAGAGCAAAACCTCACAAGATTATAGTTAGAGTTTTGATTCCCCTTGAATTAGAATATTTGAATTTAGCCACACGTGACTATTATTTCAACACCAAAAATAGATAAAAAGATAAAAGATCAAGAGGAATAAAAGGTCTATGTAACATTTTCCTCTCTTTTACCTACCAAAAAACTAGCTTCTTTCTATCTTAGAGAGATTCCCTTCTAATCAAAATCAAATCCCTACATAATATGGATGAAATAAGCTTCCTAATTGAATTGAAACTCTTGGGGTGAATCTAGTATTAGGCGTGATTTTGCCTTATCCCCTGCAGCAATCGTCAAGTTTTTTTCTTAAATTCATTCATGATTTTGACAAAAAATACTTCAATTTGATGCAATATTCACTTGTCACCTCCTAAAATAAAACAAATATTAATTTCACCAATTAAGCACTAAAATCAATCTAAAATAAAAGAGATAAATTCAATTAACATAATCAAATAACATCTTATCATTAATGTTTTTACTCTGAAATTTGAAGGGACTTTCTTGCCACTTAAGAACCTCCCGAGAAGAGATTTTAATGTTAATTCAAGTAACATGTAGAAAATAATTTGGAAGGTTATCTCTCAATACAAAGAGCTAAATTTCTTCTTTAAAAAATAGTGCAAATTAAGATAATTTGTCGATTAAGGAGACATTTTGTAACAAAGTTTCATCCTCGTGGCTTTCCCAAAAATTATGTCCTTTGAAGCATTTCTTCTAATTCTATCCTTCTCGTATGTTTTCTATATTACTTGGAAAATTTTGAGATTCTATGTTTTAATACTTGTACGTGATCACTTTGAGAGTTGAATGATGTGCCAATACTATTGATGGCTTATCCTTAATATAGGACCGCTTACCTTCTTCTCAAAAATTTCTCAAAATGATGGGTTCTTTCTAGTGAACAACTTTATGTTAATCTTTTTTTAATGTCCTAATTACAGCGTGCTTTTAAGTTTATATTCTATTTAAATCAATGCCTTATGTGGATCATTTAGAAATAGTCTCTCTATTAGTTAGGGATAAGTTACGTATTATTAGACTTTTCTAGATTTTGTACCTCAACGGAATTTATACTGAATGCTTTTATTGTTATTGTCGTCGTCTTACATACTATGACTATTCTTTTTCGACATAGGTGTGGGAAGATTGTCTTCTAGAATCATTCAGTTTTAACTTTTAAATTTTTCTATCAAAATTTAATCATCATGGTTATTGTCTAATCTAAAGTCAGACGGAGTTTTGATTAATTATATTCACTTTGTAAGGCGATTTTTGTAAAATTCTTCCAGACTATTTAGTTTTAATGAAATGAATTGTGCTTTCGAATCATCCTTTAAGAGGTTCCTAGAAGTGCAAGAGTTGCTTTTTGAAAGAAGAAAACTAGTCAAAAGAGTGCCCAATGGACGCCTCTTCATAAAGTTAATGATAATCAATGATGTAAGAGTAGGAGTGGGTAGACTAAGAAGTTCTAATGGAAATTTTTATAGAGGAAATTGGTTTGCATTTCCATAGAGAACCAATGTTATTCTTATTATTCATTCCTATTTAAAATAAGTGTCGTTTTAGAGAAATGCACACTTATTAAGAAAATTAATGAAATGTCTAATATACCCTTATTAATTACATGTTAAAGTGTCTTGAAGATATAATTTGTGTAATTAAGATGTGAGAAAAATTAAAGGGTAATTTTAGAAGTAAAATCATAAATATGCATAAAAAGTCACAAACTACACTTATTTTGAATAATTAAAATCCCTCTAAATCGATACTTATTTCGAATAGGAGAGAGTATCTTATATGACGAAATAAATATAATACATGTAAGGTTGTTTTGTAAATTTAAATATTATATATATACCTACGTCACTTTTTTTTCATCTTATAGCCCTATATTTAAGTAGCAAAAAAGGGGCTAGGTTTACATCATCTATAATTTGACTTAAACTAGTGGGAGAGATAAACAATAACATATGCTACTTTCAATATGTCGTAAGTATTTTAAAAGTTAATTCTACATATTACAAAGAACAACAATTATGTCTTCTAGTCCAGGCATTTCCAATATTTTTTTACCACTCATACATTAATTATTAAGGAGCATATTCTATTAAATGATCATATAATTGCTTTCGCTAATATGTAATTTTTAGGTAAGGTATCATAGCATGTTTCAATGAATCTTATAGCCTTTAATTGTTTGAATAAGTTAAACTTTTGAATTACAAAACCTAGATTGAAGAATTTAGAGTTTTGAAAATTTCTCAAATTTCCTTTAATTTTTTTTACTTCTTGTGATTAAGTTATGAGATTGGTTAATAGCTACACTAAAGTGGATTGTTAATCAATTTTGTGACTTGTTATTGATTAAATCATTTGCGTTTTACACGAATAAGTTACATGATTGGTTAATAAATGCACCAAAGTGGGTTATTAGTTAATTTGGTAACTTTCTTATGCTTAAATATTGTTTTTTATATATTTCCTATGAATTATTGTGATTGTGACACTTTTGCTATATTTTCTTTTTCATGTTTCTAAAATGTTTAGAAACTGCCCAACTCTCAAGTTGCAAATGTCAATAAATTTACATAACTTTTAGGAACAAGTTTAATTGACTAAATAAAAGGCTCTTATAAAAGTTTATACAATTATACATTTTAAGTTAGCTTAATGAATTTTAATCAGCTTACAAATATTTTATCGCTTAACTTAGTATGGTCACCTGCCATAAGGGTTAATCATATATGAATTTAGTGAGATATATTAATAATAAATGAGTGTTATATTTTTAATTTATGACTTGTTATCTAACCAAAGGAGATAATAATTTGTAATATTGTTTCTTTACTTGATCTATTGAAAATCTTATCTATCTAATTTATTCTACCCAAAGGGGAATTTTGTATTATTTATTCCACCTAAAAGGGGAATTTATAAAGTGAATATTAGGTTTCATTTGGTCCCTTATTAAAGGTGCTTTATTTATTAATATGATGATTCAAATAATGGTAAATAATCAAATATGTTTAATTGGGACCTTAGTGAAGAATAACTTTGAGACTTAGAAAAATGATGTAAAGTTAGCTTTAAGTTTAACGGATTTGGATATAGCTCTCACTGAGGATGATCCCATGGTAATGACATAATAGAGAATAATGGAGCAAAACAATTCATTTCTGTAGGTAGGAAAAATATATAAATAGGTTGCGCATTGTGGTAATAAAGAATCATCATGAAATACTAGTTGAAAAATGCCAAAAGTATTTATGGCAACTTTAAGGGAAATATTCACAAAATGTGAGAAAGATGAAATTAGATAATTTATGCATATAATAACTCTTTTAAAATATGACAGAGCATTTGGGATTAGTATTTACATCATGACGATGCATAACATAAACAATATGTTCAGTAGACTTTAAGTCCTAATATCAAACTCTTTTTTTAATTCATTAGGTGTTGAATTCTTTACCATCTAAATTTAGTTCCTTGAAGATTATCTACAATGATGGGAAGGAGATGTGGATGGTGAATGATTTGCTTTCACTCTATGTACAAGAAGAGAAAAAGATAAAGCATGAAAAGGGTGATATAACGAATTTGGTACCTTAATCATTTAAACCCAAAGGAGCTATTGGACCCCAAATAAGAAGGGGAAGAAGAATAAGGGTTTTAAGAAGGATGGAGGCAAATCCAATGGGCCACCTAATGAGGTTAGGGAGAAGAATATTAAGTGTTAGCATTATGATAAGAAAAAGAACTTGAAAAGGGACCGCTGTAAGTATAAGGCTTCTTTAAAGAAGAAGGAAAGAAAATTAGGTCATCTTAAGGTTATGGATTGTTTTAAGTCATCTTTAGTATATGTAACACTAAATATTTAGTGGTTGGATAATGGTTCTTATATTCCTATATACGTCACGGGCAATAAAGAACACAAGGAGTCTAAATGAAGGAGGTGAGTGTGTTCATGGGTAATGAAACTAAATCAAAAGTAGAGAACATTAGAGATGTGAAGTTTCAGTTTACATTAAGTGGTAATATAACATTAAATTAAGTAACTTGTATGTCATTTATGAGACATTGTATAATTTCAACTTCTAGACATGATAATACTAGATACACTTTGATTTTCATTAATAAAAAGGTGTTATTTTCCCTTAATTATACTATCATTAGTGAATGTTTTATGAATCATGGTCTTTATTGTTTATACTTGAATGATTCTAGGGAATTAGTTATAACTATCGAAAAATTGAGAGTTAAAAGGATTTGAACAAAGGTAATTCATTCACTTTATAGCATAAGAAACTTGGTCATATTTCAAAGGTAAGAGTTGGGAGATTAATCAAGGATAAAGTCATCCCACATTTGGTTTATGATAATATTGGTAATACATGTGTTATATTAGAGCTAAATTCACTAAAAGGACGAAGAAAGACCACTATGAACAGAGAAGTTTTGAAGATTATTCACATAGATACTAATGGAACTTTAAACCTTATTATTGATGGAAATAAATTGCTTACAACTTTTATTGATGATTACTATTAATGTAATCAGTTATTTCTCATTAGTAATCAGTTTAAGACCCTAGAAAAATTCAAAATATTTAAGTAGAAATTGAGAAACATCTTAATAAGCCCATGAAGATTATTTGGTTTAACCATAATGGAGAGTACTAGGATAGAAGTGGAGTTTAGGTTAGGAGAAATGACTATTTGTCAAATTTCTAGAAAGTTGAGGTATATTTGTATAATACTCTATCTTGTGTGTACTTGAGTATAATGGATACATAAAAGGACATAGTGATCAACATAATAGTAAAATTAAAGCTTCTTGAGTATTTATAAGGCAAGGCACTAAAGATAAAATTATGTTTTGAACTGTTTTACTAGTATCGAATCTTTTTTTTTTTAACCTATAGACTAATAGGAAGCTTAAATTTGAATCATTCGAGGGTATAAGGTTGTCCAACAAATGTAAAAATTTAGAACTAATCATGGTTTCTTTGTAGGCTATCACAAAGGTTTGAAAGGCTATTGGTCTTTAGTTAATAGTATAAGAATTGTAGAGGCGATGAAGTAGCATATATGTCATTTATATATGAAGCAGTTAAGGAGCGAAAGCCATAACTAATACACATTCCTATTATTCATGAGAAAGTTGTTGAGGTACTCTCAAAGGTACATAGGGATGATTTAGATGAAGATTTAACTCCTAAATTTGTTGATGTCACAAATGTCAATAAATAAACTATACTAAATACCCAACTTAATCTTATAACATCATTAAGGTGTTCATATAAAGATAGAAATCCTACACCTTTTAAACTTTTTTTGTTTATATAGGTGATACTGACTATGTTTTAAAAGAGATTCTGGATCCTTTAACTTAGAATGAAGTAATAGGAAGTTATCATTATGTCAGATAACAAATATGAAGGAAGAGAAGCAGACTATCAAATAATCGTCACTACAAGAAAATTTGGTTTCAGCAACCAAATTCTCAGCAACCATAGTAAAATGGTTGCTAATTATATACATTTT
>JAOSBP010000006.1:26937326-26948335 GCA_027563825.1 Erythroxylum mucronatum | reverse complement strand
TTTGGAAGTAAAATTATAAACATGCATACAAAGTCAAGAATAACACTTATTTTAAATAATTAAAATGTATCTAAAACAACACTTATTATGAATCAGAGAAAGTATTAGACAGAGGATCTGGATTCCTGACTCCACCAATTGTCAAACCTAAAACTGCAACACTATTAAGAGTCCTAACGTGGGTTTAAAAAGTGATTACCCTAGTTAATTAAGATGTAGATATTAATTATCCTCCATTATAGCAAATGGGCCATTATAAAAAGAAAAAAGTCAACTCACACGCAATAATTTAAAGCTGTGGGAAGAAAAGGCAGTTGAACATTTGTATGCTTTCCCGACATGAAGTATGGGTATAGGATATTGTAAAATAGCGACAGTGCAGATTTTAGTTTATGCTTTTGTTTAGGTTACCAAGTAAGACAAGAAGCTACATAAGCAACTTGAAGTAGAGCTGTATAGCACAATAGCAACTAAAACAGAAGCCAAATTTCATTTGGGCATCACCAGAAGTGAGTGAATAGGGAGTGCAATCTCAAGGTACAGAGTGCACTTCGATAATGGCCTTTATAAAGTTGAATATATTATGGCATTTCATAATCTCCCCCTTTATTCTCTCATCATGTAGAGCTCCATCAAAAGCTGTCTTAATACTATGTCTGGAACAGGATAGTGGATTAAATTGATTGTTCTATGCTGAACCAAATATTGAAATATTGATTCTTATAACTCATCATAGGCACTCGCTTGTAACAGTGAACTAATCATGCAGAAGGAAATCCACTACCTCTTCAGCTATGCTCTTGCAATTCCTCTATTTCACTTTTCACACTTGATCCACCACCATTAACCTCCACTGGACCTCCTGATTCAGATATCTTTGTTATCCTCTGCAACTCATCTATTGCATCTGTTGGCTGGGATGCAGTTTGATCTTCTGCCAATTGTTCTCGCCTAACTGATGGTTTTGGCCGTCGGATGGCTTCAGCAGCTTCAGCTATTGCAACAGGAGGTGGTTGGGGAGGGACCCATGTGCGCTGAATTGGTTGTGCACTGGTCTGTCCATAAGGTGAACTTTTAAATTCATCTTCATTGTCTATCTCTGTGATTCTAGGATTCTTCTTCTGCCACCATGGTGCATTGCTCTCACCATCCAATTGATAGGTCACTCCATTGTCTTGTACCTTGTAATTCAAGTTTTCTCCTCCTCCTTGAGACTCAACCACTTGGCTTGAGATGGTTTGTGCTTGACCTACCTCCCATGGCTATTCAAGATGAGAAAATTTGATATTCAGAGCGTGAATGTGAAAACAAAACTCAGGTTGACCTTTTTACTCACACACATCTCAAATAAATCAAACATCACCGATGGTTCAAAATGCTTGCATCTACATGTATATTTGTACATATATCACAAAGAATTAACATGGTATCGAGGAATCTAATTGCATGCTTTCACAAATATGGATATTGTCCAGTGTCAATTTTATATTACGAGCGACCAGTAAAGATGATAGAACTTAAAACTGGAAGTGTCAAAATTATACAAAAAAACCTGCATCTAGATGGGTCTGACTAAAGCTCTTGAATGAACAAAGGAACTAAATCCCTTACGTAGAAAAATAACTTCAAGTAGATCCCAGTACTCTATAAAATCAACTGGACAATCAAAAGAAGAAAAGTGAATGGCACGAAATACAGCAAAATCTTAAAGCACACCTTAGTTCTGGGGGCTACACGTGGAATTGATATTTGCTGGTTTGGATTTGGAGGTGAGTCATTAATCTCCTGCATGAAAATCCAGGATAATAATTAGCATTTGATGCAACAAAATATCCAATATCAGCATAAGAACTTGATTCAATATACTCTGATGTTTGAAGGCTTCTCTCCCCTCTGGACCATGGCCATAATCTGCAATTCAGTAACGAAATGAGTAAGCAGTATAGTAGAGTCCAGCTTTATGGCCATAAATCTGAATAGGAAGACCCATGTGATACTAAAGAAATTTATACCATCAGTTGATCACTGTCTGGATGCTAGAGTCCAATTAAACTAATATCCCCATGCACCCACATATCCATTATTAGAGTTGCATAAATATTTACCTCCATGTATGACTTTGGGTGTGGTGCAGCAGAAGATTGTGCAGCTGCAGGTGGGGAGGAAGATCTCACTGCCAATTAAAATTCAAAGAACTTTAACACCAACAACGAAAGGAAGTAAAGAAGAACCAGAATCACAATTAATAGAAGAAAACCTGAGCGCAAGTCAAATTCTGTCTTGCCATTCCCATAAACTTGCTGGAAGGTAAAAGAACATTAAAGTTGGATATTTGAGAACTTCCCAAAGATCTATTGCTTGCATCTCAAAAAACATCATATGTCAGCAATTCATGTTCAAATTACCTTAGTATTTGCGGTTGAGGTTCTATAATTATCTTCACCGTCATGAATGGCACTTCGATGGTTTTCACCAAGTCCTGAGACATAATAAGAACATATTGACAATGTACTTGCAGCCATGCATAAAATTTAAAAAGCCTGCCAAGATCTATTATCCAAAAAACTTCCAGCAACCAAGAACATGAGATTTTGCAAGTGAAGCTAAAGGACCCTCTTGAGTACTTCCAATTCATGTGGGGACCCCATGGAATAATTAAGTTTGCAAACAACTTATCCATGCATAAGTTGTAATGGACAAACAAATTACAAAATTCATGCATGAACACTGAAAAGATCAATCAAATCAACCAGACATTACAATTGTAGAGAGAACAAAAAGAGATTTTTCTACAACTCTTGCCCATAAACAATCTTTATTTGATTCTACTAGATATTCCACTCAACTTGCAGAAAATAATATATTAGGTAGTTCCTACAGACCTACGTATTAATCAACAGATGACATGCCTAAGATGTCTAAACATAAGGATATCTCCAGCCTGCCAAAGCTAAGGTGCCCAAGCCTAAACTTCTCTAGGGAAAATCTGAAAGTGCAGATACTTTAGACACTTTCTAGCACTCAATTAAGTAGTTAGGGTGTATAAAGCTTGCTGTTAAATAAGCACAGCACAGCATCGGAATGAATTGACATTATAGTGAAGGCATACTAAAGACAACTATCCAATAATTCCAGTCCATTAAAGACAATGTATTCTTGAAAATTTTGGCCCAAGAGATTCAATAATTAATAAAAGGAACCGCCACCGTCAAAGCATGTAAAGCTGCTCAATTAAGAATGAAACAATGAACAAAACTTTGTAGTCCACATTGCATTTCTCTAAGAGCAAAACCCCACATACAATCTCATCTAATAGGTTTATCCATAGGAAGGGCAAAATGAACCTCAACTGTACATATGGTGCATCTGCTAGCTTGATAAGAAATACAAAATTCGTTACCTTCCAATTTGCGTATTGCAGTAGTCATTGACTTCATTTCCTGCACTTGCATGTCCAAATGATTCATAAAATCCTGAAAGTATCTCTTCTCTGAAATCGGAAGATATAAAAACATCAGCAATTCTAAATCCAATTACCAATAACAAATTATTTCGAAATCACATAAGAGACCTACAGCTTATGATCATGGAAGAATGAAAAAATATCTGTTCATTCACCTTGATTTTTTGAATCCAGCAATTCCTGACTTGCTTTTGCAACATCAGCAGCTGCAGCAGCAGCTGACTTTGCAGCAGCAGCTGCTTCTTCTGCTAAACTGGGCTTTGCAATAGATTTCTTGACAACATCATCCTCTTCTTCCAACACAACCTTACGTATCCAAGACTTCAATCTCGGTACAATAGTATTCTGAAAAAAGAGACGTATGATCTTTTCTGTCCTATGCTTAGGGTGTCAAGTCATAATATTAGGAAGATGCATTCAAGAAAATCAATGAAATCAAATATATATAAATATATATGGCACATATAAATTGACGGTCACATAGTGCATATTAGTACCTGGAGTTTAGGAAGGATCTAGAGATTTCTTTAATTTTTTAGAGAGTAGTTTTTATTGTAGGGCAAAACCAAAAGACATAAAGAAATTAATGGAGGAAAAAAAACATTTTATTTTCCAGTCAAGCCATTTAGATCCGTCCTTGCCTTGATTAACACGGCTGTTCCAGCACCAGAGGCTGCCAGTAATCCCACAGCAAAAACAGCATGATACCAGTGAAATCTGGACCTTGGCAAAATCCCCCCAGAAGAAACGGCACCAGCAGTAGCAGCCGAGGTGGGTTGCACTGTTTGTACTGCAGCTGGTGCCTGAACATTTGGTGTTGACTGGACCATACCCTCTGAGTGCAGATTATAAAATTGTCAGTGATGGATAGATGAGCTCAACTCAAACCAACAAATGTTCTGTAAAAAAATAGAGTACATAGTTTCCGTTTAAAACTATCATTAACTACCATGACTTGTGCTGGTTGCTGGAGCACTTGGAGGTGGATCCTGTAATTAATAGAAACATCGGAGAGAAACAAGCAGATTATGTATATACAAATTGACAATCCTTTGTCATCTTCATAAATGAATAAGGAGAGGGCGTTAAACAACAATAACAGCTTAAACAACAAGAAGCATACTGGCACACGTCGAAATGCTTCATTTATCTCCTCCTTAGTAAGGCCTTTCTTCTCAAGAAAAGACCGTCTGTGGATGATAGGAGAGCCCCTAACTTTAGGGTGTGAAAGAAATTTTATAGCATTTTGAATTTGATCCTCCCGCATTGGTTCCGAATTAACAAAGACAGATGCAGGATTTAGTTTTGCAGGCTCCGGCTTAGCATCTTGATGACTCCCCTCCACCGGTTGCACAACCTCATCAGCTGAAAGTTAAAAAAAAAAAAAGAGACAAAATTTCCAAAATTATAAGAGGCCTTCGACTTAGAAAGAGCCGGAAAGAGTCAACCCTGTGGCTATCATACTATCTAAGTCAATCCACCAGTTCAGAAACATTTCAAGTTCCTATTTGATTCAAACATAAATATTTTCATGTCCTCTTTACGATATCACAGCAAATCTTCGTCCTACTCAAGTAAAAAAAAAAAAAAAATTCTCTGGGTATTGCCCATTCGAAATTTATTAAGAAACGGAAACAGACAAGACTGTAACAGGATAAAGTTATACTGAACAGAGAACAACATCACACAATCAAAGAAAACAATAGAGAGCAGCAAAACTGAACCTGGGTTTTGGGGTTTATCATCGTCGGAACTAGGAGGAGGCGAAGTCCGAGTTGCCATACCGAATCTCCGTTGACTGAATTCCGAAACCCAAAAGTACACACCAAAAATTAAAAGAAAAGAAGAACACCCAACTAAAACGGAAAGAGAAGGACGAGAGACGATGGAATAAAGCAAAGAAAATACCAAAATGGGAAATAAAGCTGGTGGTGAAAAGACACAGGACGATGACTAAATGAAGATGACGTAAGAAGGAACAGGTTGTGACTTGGGAGAACTATTTGCGCACTTCGAAGTGGCTAGTGTGTTTTTCTTAGAAATAAGGAAATTATAATTACAGTAATAATCTCCGGAGCCTTATCCGTAACTGAGTTGTTTACATTATGGGCCTTTGAATCTCCATTTCTTTATTCTTTCCCAACAACAGATCATTGTGGGCTATTGTCTTGGTGTTTCGAACAATGGGCTCAAATGTGCAAACCTCACTTAGGTTGTATGTTTTCAGATAAAAATAGGAATAATAATGAATAAAAGAAATTATAATTAGAATAAGATGTTGCCTGATGACTATTTATAAAGCTAACAAAATAAAATTTTGAAACTTTAGAAAATCAAACTCTATAATCGAGTGTTCCACCAACATAGTGCAAGATCCTTTTGCTCCTCCAAATGATGTTTTGATATATCAAATATAAACTTAGATATTGTATCTATATAGAATGGAATATGTGGATTGGTATTTGGTCAAATAATCAAGCCTCTAACTAGACCCTTGAAATGCTTCTCACTTTCCTTCTTTGTATCTTTAACCTACAACTTTTTATTCACATTTATGGTTGTTGCTACTACTTTACAATTAACCATATTAAACCTCTTTAAAAGGCATGGTATATATTTCTTTTGTGAGATAAAAATATCGTATTCACATTACTTCACTTTAAGGAAATACTATCAGGCAAAGACGAGCCTTTATAAATCATGTCATCAATATAAAGGTAAACAAAAAGAAAATCATTTTCTCCTTGCTTTTTCAAGTAAATTTTAGGCTCATTGACACCTTTTGTAAATTCACGTTGAAAATAAAAATCTATCTTGTTCTACTAAGTTTGAGGGCTTACTTTAACCCATATAATGCCTTTATCAGCTTGGATATGTTTTCTTCTTTTTCTTTTTCTTTTTCTAAACAAAACCTTTTTGGATGGTTGACATAAACTTCCTCCTTTAATTCACCATTCAAAAAGGCATATTTAACATTAAATTGGTAAACAAGCCAATACAATTATGTAGCTAAAGCTAGGATAATTCTCACTCTTTCGAACATTACAATAGTAGAGAATATTTCTTCAAAATCTATATCTTACTACTATGACAAATGCCATTTTGCTAGGATGTGTAGGTGGCTCTAAGTTGCTTTTAAATCTGATGGTCTGCATAGAAGTCTCTGAAGTCTATAAATATTAACTATCATGATCTGTATGCAACATCTTTAAAAAACAATCTGCCTTATTTTCATCAAGCACCTTAAATTTTTAAAGGCTTATAAGGCCTCAAATTTATGCTGCAAGAAGTGAACCCATGTTTTGTTATATTTAAATCTTCATTAAAGATATTAAAACAATGTTTACCTCTGTTAGAAGCTAGACTTAAAGGCCCATACAAATCATAATGTGCTAGTGTTAGGGCCTTCTTTGCTCCCTATGCGTTGCCTTAGGGAAGCTATATTGGTGTTATTTACGAACAGCACAATCCTTACATACATTAGAGAAGTATATAATTATGTAAAAATCATTAATATTTTGTTTTATTAAAGAGATTTTAGCCTTGTAAAATTCAAGTGATCATGTCGAAAATGTCAAAGCCACACTACATCTCTAAATTTTTTAAGGAGACAACATTGCCTAATATTTCCACAAATATAGAGGGAACATTTCATTTCTTGTTATGTTAACCTTTGATATTAGGCTTAATTTAGGATTTATGGATTTGACACTTTCCATTATTGATAATGATCTTATAGCCTATTCCTTCTAGTTAACCCATACTAAATAAATTTGATTTCAAGTTTGAAATATAAAGACATCATATATGGTATAAATTGAATTTTTCTTTGTTTGAAAATTACCTTTCCCCTCCTTATAACTAAGACGTGTGAATTATCTCTAAACCTCACCATATCATAGAAATATTCATCTAACTCAAGGAAAATTGATGTGTCACTACATATATGGTTATTGCAGGTAGCCCTTGACTGTCTTCTTGGGGATGACATATGATCAGTAAGGTGATTTTCTCCTTGATAGTTGTCTCTATCAAATTTGATCTCACACCATCCTTTTGGTTAAATTGGTGTGACATTACGAAAGATAATGACCTAGCTTATAACATCGAAAATGTTCGCCCTAATATTTATTTCTAAACTTAGCTTTTGAGCCTATCACTCAATGATTCTAATCGAATCCTTTCCATCTTCTTATATTGGTTTAGCCCTTATGTTCCTTGTTATTTTTCCCTTTACCTTTCCACTAGCCTTTAATATTGACGTATATCACACTTGATCTACCTACCAATTCTACCATATGTACATATCTATTTTATCTCCTTCTTTCTCTCAATCACAGATTCATATCCGTTAACACTTGTATAGTCTAACGGCTCCATGTCCCTGACTTTTCTCCACATACCTTATATAGCTTAATGTTAACCATTGTTGTATCCTATTTAAGATGTATGAATCCAATAACAATATATATCTTCTGTTTTCATATCAATATCAATTTCTTTTGTTTATATCAATTACTTCACATGGTATTAGAGCAGAACCATGGCGGAAGAGAATAGCAACAACAGCAACACTCCTTTAACATAGTCAACGAGAAGAGATGTCTCTGTTGACATGGATTCTCCCTACTTTCTTCATCTTTCTGACAATCCTGGAACCATGTTTGTGACATGCGTTCTGAATGGGGATAACTATTCAACTTGGAAAAGGGCTATGCAAAATGCCCTCCATGCCAAAAGTAAGATGCCTTTTGTGGATGGCACGTTGAGTAAACCAGACTCTACATCTCCTAATTACTCTTCCTGGACAAAGTGCAACTCCATGGTGATCTCATGGATCTTTAATGCAATCTCACGTGATCTCCATGACAGCGTTGCATATACGGAGACCGCACAAGAATTGTGGTTAGATCTTGAAGAACGATATTTGCAAGGAAACGTTGCATGCATTCATTAACTTGAGAAAGATATTTACTTGCTCCAATAAGACAACAAATCTGTCGTTTCCTACGACACCAAATTCAAGCCCTTACGGGATGAGTTCAGAAGTTTGAAAAAATCCTATGATGCAACTGTGGTGCAGGAAAGGAATTTGCCACAATAAGAGAACAAGAGAAAGTATTTCTTCTCGAACTCAATGATAAGTTCAAAATGATATGTTTCCTTCTCTTAGCAAGGTATATGCTATGGTGGTTTATGAAAAAAAAACAACATGGCTTGATTGGAGCACGCATACTAACAGTGGAAGCTACCGCTCTTACCGCCAAGGTAGATCCTACTAATGTCAGGACCATATATCTCAGCCAAAAGCGATGCCATCGTTGCAATAATATGGGACATTCAAGGGATGAAAATTGATTGGGTATCCTCCTAATTGGAAGCAGCGATGTGATCATTGTAATAATACAGGACATTCAAGGGATGAATGCTTCCAACTAATTGGGTATCCTCCTAATTAGAAGCAGAAACGAAAGACAGATACAAGCAGAAATAGAAATATTTTAGGACAAACACATATGGCACATACAACCACTGTCTCAACAAGTAATAATGTTCCTTCACCTATTGCTGGCCTTTCTATGAATCAATACAACCAATTGATGCAACTCCTAGATGGCAACTCCTTGAATTTGGCCAATTGTGTTGGTAAGTAATATCTTAATTATAATACGTGGATAATTGAAAGTGGTGCTTCTGATCACATAGTTGCATCTGAAAAATGCTAGATGATCATACAACAATGGAACGTCATGCCACTGTTAACATACCAAATGGTAATTCTTTATCTATTACTCATATTAGAGACACTACTTTATCTTCTAACATTAAACTGTCAAATGTATTTATGTATACCTGATTTTAAATGCAATCTCCTATCAGTTGGCAAGATCACTAAGGACCTCAATTGTGCTATTATTTTTCTTGTTGACTTTTGTGTTTTTCAGGACCTCAAAACGAGGAAGCTGATTAGATTGGGTAAATTACAAGATGGAGTTTATCAATGCACTTTTCATCAACATTCAGCTACTTTTCTAAAGTTTCCAGTACCACTCTTTGGCACCAACATCTCGGACATGGTTCTCTTCCTAAAATTAAACAGATTTCCACTTTAAACATTACTCTTCCATCTTAATTCTTTTGTGATATTTGCCACAAGTCTAAACAATCACGCTTGACTTTTTCTCCTAGTATTAATAAAAGCATACGCTATTTTTCTTTGATACATTGCGATGTTTGGGGACCATATGCTACCCCTTCTTTAAGTGGTTCACATTATTTCCTTACAATTGTTGATGATTTTTCTCGTTGCACTTGGGTTTATCTTATGCGTTATAAATTTGAAACTTTTAAATTACTTGACTTTATTTTGTCGTATGGCTCGGACTCAATTTTCATTAGATGTTCAAAGAATACGCAGTGATAATGGTGGTGAATTCACTTCCAATAAATTCAAAGAATTTTGCTTTGCTAATGGCATTGAATTGCAAACCTCATGTGCTTATACAGCTCAACAAAACGGTGTCGTCGAACTCAAACACCGTCATATTCTTGACGTAGCACGAGCCTTAAGATTCCAGGCCAATCTTCCAATTCACTTTTGGGGGGAATGTGTACTTACCGCAGCTTATTTGATCAACATCACGCCCACACCTTTGCTGTCATATAAAACACCATATGAAGTGCTTACTGGTAAGAGTCCCAAATATGAACATATTCGCATTTTTGGTTCATTATGCTATACTCATAATCATTCTTTACCACGTGACAAGTTTGCTTCTAAAGCATCACAATGCATTCTTATTGGTTATCCATATGGCTAAAAAGGTTACAAACTATATGATCTAGATATAAACAAGAGTTTCATATCTCGTGATGTCTCCATTGCACAGAATTTCCCGAGACATTTTCAAATAGAATGTTAGCACAAATCTTCCACTAAAACCATATTTCAACAAAACATCATATATTTCTTTGACATCCAGGGAGATTCTAACTTCCAGTACTGTGTAAAGTTCCTGGAGTTAATCATTTTCTCGATTTTTGAATTCTGAATCATATTTGTCAACGATTCAATTGGGCACGCACAAAAGTCACAGGAAGCTAACTCCAATTGGGTTGTCATGATATCAAACAGAGACTTCAGCACTTTCATGCAAACCACAGTGTTCCAAGCACATTGGAGAATATGCGGCAAAGTAAATTGAAAAATGTGAAAGATACTTAGTTAGTTGTATTTTTAGTTAATTATACAATTAATTGTAGTTAGCAGTTATATAGTTAGCAAGGTTGTATAACAGTTTGTACATGTATAGTTTAAGTAGCCTTGTATATATACATTACAGATACAACAGAAGCTGAATAAGAAAGTATTATTCAGTCACTTTGTTTCTTATTTCGTATAGATCCTAAATTGTACATGGTATTAGAGCCACAATAGGGTTCTTGATTCTGAAGGAACGGAAAAGGGATTTCTTGATTTCGAGCAGAAGATAGTAGTGATTTCTTGCGTCTGAAGGGGCAACGGCGACGATTTCTTGTTTCCGAG
>JAOSBP010000006.1:26908873-26935407 GCA_027563825.1 Erythroxylum mucronatum | reverse complement strand
TTGGGCCTTTAATGGGATTAGGGTTTCTCTATAAATAGAGAAACTTAGTTCTCATTAGGGTTAAGTGAAGTGATAATAGTTTTCACGAAACCCTAGCCGCCATCCGAGAGAAAGAACGTGCGGCGTTCGGAAAGTGTTCGGGACGTGCTAGCACACCACAGCCGCAGCCCGGATAGTGCATGCTCGTGTGGATACCGGTAGAGGGCATTCGCGATTCGCAGTGTCTTGGAATCCGAAAAGAAACGATCTATCCACGCAAATAAGGTATTTCGTTAATCTTTCGTGTTTTCGATTAAACGTGATGTTCTTGTACAGTCTTTTTCGCAGCGTATTGTGAATACTTGGACTGTACGCGATCCAACAATTTTGACTTTTGAAAAATCAAAACGAAAAGTTTCACTATTTTGCTACACACGAAATAGGATCCCACTACAATTTTCAACACATTTAACATTCAAATCAATCACATATGAAAGACCATTAATGAACTTGATATCTGGGTTTGGACAAGGGCATGCTTGGGCTTGCTAGTGTCACCACTGGTCATAGTGTGGGGGACTGTTGGTGTTTTGGTTGTTACAAAATTTGATTAATGCATTCGTTTATTGTTTTTGGTTATGTTACCAACGTTATGATGTAACGTTCATCATGTTTTTACGTAGTTATGGCCAATAACGTTACTAACGTTCCTTCTTGCTTTAATGTGTCTTTACTACATTGTCAACGTATGAATCCTTTCTGCTATATATATATGACTCACACTTTGTTCTTTTGGCTCTCTCCCACTGCCACAATTATGCGTATTTTTCCTTTATAAGACACACATCTTCTTCCATATAAAAAACACCTTTTATACATATATCTTCTTGTCTTTTCTATTTTGCCTTTTTCTGCCTTTATTAATTATTGGAGACAGTTCCTACTCTGCCCTTAGGAGTGCAACAAAGTTGGTGGAGAAGGCGTTAACCCTAGGGTCAGATCCTATTATCCTACTACACCGTAGAGGGGGAATTTTTGACTTAGGGTAGTGATTTTCATGACACCATGCATTTCAGATAATTCGTTCCAATTTTTTAATGCTTTTTCACTAACAATCTAAGTCAGAAAATTATTATTGCATATTGCTACTGTTTGTTAGAAATTACTGCGATTTAGCTGTTGTGTATTTATTTTGGTAGAAGTCGGAATACGATGCTGATTTCTTTGTATTGTTTGATTATTTAGTGTGAGAAATTTTTGCTTTTGGGTTTAATATATCATCTGCAAATGAGACCAACGTAGATTCTACACTTATTGTTCCCCACATAGGTTCTGCCCTATCACCGTAGCCCAGAGGATTATAGCAAACCTAACTAGATTAAAGCCTCTAAATGGGAGAAATTTTAAATGATGGTCTAAGAAATTTTTTTTACTTCCAACAATACAAAATCGATTATGTACTGTTTCAAGAGATTCCTAGTGACAATACTTACGCTAAGACTACTAAGGATAACCGTACCGTTAGGGGTGTATTGCTAAACCATATGATAAATCTTTTGTTTGATATCTACTGCAAGTACAAAACTGCTAAGGAAATTTGGGATGCTTTAAAAGTGAAGTATGGGATGGATGATGCCAGTACTAAGAAATATGCAGTTGCTAGGTGGTTAAAATTTATTGTTGTTGATGATAAGACTGTTATGGACCGACTATATGAGTGTGAAAATCTAGTTGCTGAAATCCTTGCTAAGGGTATAAACATATATGAGTTGTTTCATGCTAATGCCCTTATTGAGAAACTATCTACCTCATGGAATGAGTATAGAAACCAGTTGAGGCAAAAGAAGAAGGACATGAAGCCTCAGGAGTTGATAGGACATATAAAGATTGAGGATACCAACCGTGCATAAGATAAGACCAAAACACTCACCTTTGTCCCTACTATTAAGGCTCATGTGGTAGAACATAGAAATGCTAATAAATTTAAGAAGAATGGTGGACAAAACTAGTCTTTCAACAATAAGAAAGGTTAGTTTAAACGCAAAAGGATTGATGGTGACTGTTGGTGGTGTCATAAGCCAGGCCATCTGCTGCTAATTGTCAAGCTAGAATCAACTATGAGAAGAAAGGCCAAGGATAGAAATCGCGATAGTTCGGGAAAGGAAACCAGATGGGGTACCAATGGGATAGCTAGAAGAGCTTTGGTAAGCCTTAAGCTAATATGGTTGAAGCTAGTGATGACGAGGAGATCATTACTGCTATAGTATCCGAAGTTAACCTTACTAGAAATTTAGTTGAGCGGATTGTTGACATAGGAGCCATACACCACATCTGCATCAACAAGGACTTGTTTAAGGAGTTAAATGATACTACTGATAATGAATTCATACACATGGGCAACTCCAACAAAGTTCCTGTCTAAGGAGTTAGGAAGTTCACTCTCAAACTCACTTTTAGAAAAGTGTTGGCAATAGAAAATGTTTTATTTGTTCCTGATGTACATAGAAACTTGATTTCTGGTGCATTGCTTATCAAAGCCAGTGTTAAACTGACTTTTGATTCTAATAAGCTAGTTTTGAATAAGAATGAGAACTTTTTTGGAAAAGGGTTTTGTAATAGAGGCTTATTTGTACTTGTTGAAATGAATGCATCTACTTCTTCTGTTTATACTGTTGAGTCTTTAGACCTATGACGCTCTAAACTTGGGCATGTGAATGTGAGGTCAATTAAGAGGATGCAAAGCTTAAACTTTTTACCTAACCAGATCACTAATGAAATAAAAAATGTCAAATTTGTGTTGAGGCTAAAAATGATAAGAAACCTTTTAAATCAGTGACTAAGAAAGAATCACAATTGGTGGGCGTGCATACAGATTTGAGTGCTTTTAAGAATTGTATAAGTAAAGGAGGCATTATATATTATATTACCTTTGTGGATGATTGTTCTAGATATGCTAAGATTTACTTATTGAAAAAAAAGTGATATAGAGGAAATGTTTATGAAATACAAAGCTGAGGTTGAGAACCAATTGGAAAGGAAAATTAAGAGATTAAGGTCTGATCGAGGTGGTGAGTATAATATTGATTTTTTTACTGATTTTTGTGAAAAAGTTGGTATTATTCATAAGCTTTCAGCCCCTTATACTCTTGAACAAAATAGAATAACAGAGAGAAAAAATTGAACACTTAAGGACATGATGAATGCAATGTTGATTTCCTCAGGATTACCTGATTTTATGTAGAGGGAAGCTATTCTTTCAGCTTGTTATATTCTAAATAGAACTCCTCATAAGAAACTAGATCAAACCCTGTATGAAATTTAGAAGGTTATCCACCTAACTTGCATTTTTTGAAAGTGTGGGGTGTCTTGCTAAGGTTGCTATACCTGAACATAAGAGGAAGAAATTTAGGCCTAAGATTGTTAATTCAATTTTTGTGAGATATGTCTCTAATAGTGCTGCCTATAGATTTATGGTTAAGGAAGAGGAGTCTAGCACTTATGGATCAATTATGGAGTCAAAAGATGTAGTGTTCTTCGAAGATATATTTCCTATGAAAGTGAGTGTGTAAGTCCCTAGAAAATTTGTCCCTAATTGTTCTACCAATGATGACATAGAGGAAGAGGAAATTGTTGAATTAAGAAGAAGCAAAAGAGCTAGAGTACCCATTAGTTTTGGTTCTGACTTTATTACTTCCTTTGTGGTGACAAAATCTAAGGAGATAGATGATGTTTTTGTGGTGACTTATATTATTGAGGAAGATCCTAAAGCTTATGAGGAAGCAACAAGATCTGTGGATGCTACGTTGTGGAAGGAGGCCATAGATAATGAATTAGGGCCAATCATGTCTAATAAAACTTGGGTTTTAGTTGATCTACCTTGAGGATGTAAGCCTTTAAAGTGTAAGTGGATTTTCAAAAAGAAGTTGAGACCCGAAGGAACCATTGACAGGTTCAAGGCAAGACTTAGGCCAATTTTTAAAATGATTTTTTTAATCTTTCTCTATTAAATTCGTTGTAATGAGGGCTTAACCTATATTTTTATTCAAAAGGGTAAGAGGAAACTCAACAGTTTGATTTATCAAACACGTTGTGTGTTATGGGTGTGACATACTGAGTCACATGCGTGACACCTTTTCACAGGAGTGAGTTAACATGTCACGCTCGTGAAGGATATAATTTCCTTGAGGATTTGTGAGAAATTGCAAACTGATTTTTCAAATGTTTTTTTCACTGCAAAATGATATTTGAGTAATAGTTGACTGATGAATTTCGTCTGATATAAGACACTTTTAATTCATATTTCATTTTAACTTCAAAAATAAAATAAATGTGCAAATAATTAATCAACTTTTTATTTTTATATAATCAATAAATAAACTTCTTTAATTAAATAAATAAAACTATTTAATTAATTGTGTAATTCTTTTAAATTTAAATATAATTCAATCATTTTTTATCCAGTTAAGTTAAATTAATGGAATTTTTAATACATTATTATTATTATTATTATTATTATTATTATTCCAAATCACGACTATTAATTAAGTAGTGCATTTGTAAATACTATATTATATAGAATATAATAACTGTGAAATCTGATATGAATTAAAACAAATTAATAAAGTTTTAAAGATGTTCTACACAACAGAGAGTAGTTCCATATTCTACAACTAAAAATTAGAGGTTAATTGTCCCATCCTGTGAGGTGCCTACAAACTAGCGAGGGGATTAGTTACTGGGTCCGCCGGTGGATACCCTGGTCTAAGACCAAAAAATCAGAGGTTAATGTCGATAAAGACATTAGTGGTCGAAGTACTATACTAGACAAGACCCTAAAATATTGTCAAAATTTCAGCCTTCAAATAAAAATAAGCAAAGTTAACGGTAGCAGCAAATTTTCCCTGATTTGCTACAACTGATTTTCTGATCATAGACATATCATCTTGACACAGTTGGCTGTAGAAGCACTAGGATAAAGAATATGAAATATACCACATGAAGAAACATGAGCTTTAAAACTCTTTCCACCCGCCAACAAAAATGAGCTAAAGTCATGATACTGATAAATAGAAAGCATTAAACATACACATCCTAAAAAAGAGCTAATCTAAATAACACATAGATAATGTTTTTATTAAAAAAGTACATGAAGAAAACACCACTATGTGATTAAATTCCAAAATATAAACATCCTTGATCTAACAAAAAAAAAGGAGAATAAATCTGTATACTTAACAACTACATAAATTTTGCTCAACTACTTGCAGCATATGTATGGATGTCTTCTCCCAAACAAATCCAATGTTATCAAGAGTAAAGGTGTAACACTAAAACAAATGCGGATATATGGAAGAGAAATTATTTACAAATTTAAACCTAGTCTGAATTGATTTAGTCTAATAAACTATATTTAACCTTAATATTTGCGATTAATTCAATTGCGAAAAATATTTATATCCAAATTCAATCAAAATGGAGTATAAGTTTAAACCTAATTAATCCAAAACGCAATATATTAAATTCAAATCTAATAAGCGAAATCTACATCTCTATTGGTATATTTTGATATAGTAGACTATTTATAGCAGTGATATGATATGAATTGGGCAAACAAAAGGATCGAACCTACTCAGAGCAATTATAAGATTATGGGAATAAGTGGTAGACATTAAGATGAGGGAAAAAACCAATTACATGCCATTATGCTATATTTAAGTCCATAATATACAAAACTCATCTTGCTGATAAGCTAACACCCCATTTCTAGATTTGTGCTTCTCCCAGACTTGCCATCTATATCATCAAAGAATAAGATAGATTAGATTCAAGCATACAAATTTAGAAAATTAGATTGAAATCCAATTCTCATTCCAAAAATGAGTATACTTTCAGTCAAAATAATGTTGCTGCTATATCCTTATGAAGCAAAACAGAAAGCTACAAATTGGAAAAAGTTCTAAATATAAGGTCCTACAGTCACCAAGGTAAAAACTAAGGCACTGAAATCCATGGAAGAAAAAGAACCTGATTAATGACAATTCGATGCAAAAAGTTTGCACTTCAACAAACAAATCCTTCACTGCAAAACCACGACTAATCGGTCAAAATGAAGCAAAATATGAATCTGCAGTTGAATGTAAAAGAAAGAGAACTAAAAAGCAAGTGATTAAGACAAACAACAAGGTGAGTTCAGAGACATGCAACACATTTCTTATATATAGTGAAACAGCAAGGGCTAACAAAGTTCTGAGAACTATGCTTTCCTTAACATGTTAAATTTGTAAATTTTCTATGTAGATATTTGACGTAGCGCTTCCATCATCAAGTATCATGTTTATCTCCCAATATCAATCCAAGGTGAAGAAAGATGTTATCATGTTCCTATTAATCCCCTAGTTCACTTTGTAATACTATTTTATTTTCTAATTTTGTCAAGCCGCAGACAAAATATGTACATATGAGCTGTGGATCGCCAAAAAACCAAAGGGTAAAATTATAAGGAAAAGAGTTTACTTACCATCAATGATTGTATTTAGAATCAGACTGTGCAGGAAAACAGAAACAACTCTGAAAAGTTTGTTTTACATGTGCCTGTTATGGAAAAACAAAGTTAACAGTTAGGATTGTAATAATAATGCAAAGATCATTCATTTGCATGCGTAATGAATGAGAAAGTAGCCCAATGTAGATTGAGTAATTGTCATCAGTTAATAAAAAAGGCAAGAATCGAATAATAATAACAATTAAAAGAAAAAAAATAAGACCATTCAATTAAGAATTGTCACCTGAGGAAGGTTCGCGAGTTTAGGAGCAAGAAATGGAGTTATAAGCCCTGCTATTGTCGATCCTTGCTGAAGTTTAGCTATGTGTTGAATCAAAAAGAAGGTAATGAACGCAACAACACCAATCGTACGCTTACTAATTGCGTCACCGCCGTGTTTGTGGGATGTTTATTGAAATGGTGGAAGTTTAAGTCACGAAGAGAGAGAAAGGGTTTGGTGGGTGCGTAAAATGTAGAAGTTTCTAGACATGTATGTTAATTAAATAGACGTAAATGGACGTGATGGATAGCATTTGATGGAAGAGTTATAAATTGGTGGAGCAAAAGAGACGAGAGCATTTGAAATGTAGAAATTTCTAGACATGCATGCTAATTAAATGGAAATGATTGATAGCATTTGATGGAAGAGTTCTTAATTTGGTGGGAACAAACCCGCATTATCATGGATTATGTGATGTGGATTGCCCGTGCTAGGATGGTGGAAATTGTGTTTTCCCCGCTTAGGGCGTGCCGGTGGGTACTTACGTGGGGTGGACTAAGCCTCCAACGGGATGGGTGAAAGTTAATTCTGATGGTGCGATGAACCCAGGGAACCACACGATCTCCTTGGGGGGTCTTATTCGTGATTGCCGAGGAGCGTGGCGGGGAGGATTCCAGCAACTCCTCGGTAGGGGGTCGCCCCTGGCTGCGGAACTTTGGGGGGTTCCCTCGGGCCTTCAGCTAGCGTGGGATCTGGGCTATCGGTATGTTTTGGTCGACGTCAATTCTCTCGAGGTCATTAACATTCTCTCTGATCCCACAGTTCTCCTAACCGAGGTTTCTTTTGTGGTGACAGGTATTCAGCAACTGCTGGCACGGGGGTGGACGGTCCAGATCCAGCATGTCTACCGGGAGGGGAACCAGTGCGCGGA
Organism: Erythroxylum mucronatum; assembly: GCA_027563825.1. Taxonomy (NCBI): domain Eukaryota; kingdom Viridiplantae; phylum Streptophyta; class Magnoliopsida; order Malpighiales; family Erythroxylaceae; genus Erythroxylum; species Erythroxylum mucronatum. The sequence goes on along the minus strand of JAOSBP010000006.1, from coordinate 26,927,736 downwards.
CAGCCTCGCTCACCTCGCTGGAGTGCTTAGCCCAGGCCTCTATATTCTCCACAAGCCCCCTTTTGGTGTTCAGGAACTTCTTAGCCGAAATGCCCTCGGCGTCACTTACCCCAGGACGATGATTTAGTTTTGACGTTTTGCTCTTTGTAAACAAAAGAAAAGAAGATTAGTTGAATTTTAAATTTAATTTAATTTAATTGATTTTAATTAAATACTAATTAGGTACAAATAATATCTAACATCTAGTATTATTCCTCATTTATCAAACTTTACAATCAGTGATCACATTTTTCATAAATCAATTAATTAATTATATTTTAATCAAGTGATAATTTTTTATTATTACATGAAATTATATTTTAATTTGCTAAATAGTTATAATAAAATTAATTAAAGATTTTTTAAGAATATGTAATTAAAAAAGGAAAAAAATTTCAAACGCATTAATAATAACATATATTGACTACTGAATTAATTAATAAGAATTCAATAAATCAATTATTTAATTATATATTGATTATTACGATAACATGCACGATTGTGAGGACTAATATATTATTAATTAATTGATGCATATATATAGGTAAGTAGTTATGCCTGTGACTTAATATTCACCGGCATGACTGCCATGCACGGTTGTAAAGTATATTAATTATCATTAATTATAACTGAATAAGATTAACAGTTAATGATTAATAATTAGTTTATAAATAAAATATAATTTAATAAATCAATTAATTTATTATATTCTAATTACCATTATTAATTAATTATCACATTTTCATAAATCAGTTAATTAATTATATTTTAATTAACTGATAATATTTAATTACATGAAATTATAATTTAATTTACTAAATAGTTATAATTAAATTAATTAAAGGTATTTTAAGAATATGTAATTAAAAAAGCAAAAAAAGTATTTAAGGCACATTAATAATAACATAAGTAATAATTACGTGTTAATAATCAACATATTAATTAATTAATTAATAAGATTTCAATAAATAAATTATTTAATTATATATTGATTATTATGAATTATATTTTAATTAATTTTATTTAATAAAGTAATTAAAAAATAGATCTTTTTAAAGGCGTAACACTTAAGTCAGGCCTCTGTTTAAGTAATTAACCAATTAATTATTTTGTTATCATGAATAATATATTATACGTAGTCAATGAATAATATATATTATATTTAATAAAAAATAAAAATAGCCAGTATTTTGATTAAATTAATTAATAATAATTACATGTTAATAATCAACAATTAATTAATTAATAAGGTTTCAATAAATTAATTATTTAATTATATATTGACTATTATGAATTATAATTAATTAATTTTTTAATTAAGGAATTAAAAAATTAAAGATATTTTAAGAATATGTAATTAGAAAAGGGACAAAAATTTCAGATGCATTAATAATAACATATATTGATTAATTAATTAATTAATTAATAATAGTTCAATAATTTAATTATATATAGATTATATGATAACATGCATGATTGTGACTTAACAAGTCGCAACCGTACATGGCAGTCACGCTTGTAAACATTAACTCACATGCGTGACTACTTACCTATATATATATATATATCAATTAATTAATAATATATTAATCATCATTAATTAAAACTCAAAAGATTAACAGTTAATAATTAATAATTAATTTATAAATAAAATATAATTTAATAAATCGATTAATTTATTATATTCTAATTACCATTATTAATGAATTATCACTTTTTCATAAATAAATTAATTAATTATATTTTAATTAACTGATAATATTTTAATTACATGAAATTATAATTTAATTTACTAAATAGTTATAATTAAATTGATTAAAGATATTGTAAGAATTTTTTAAGTAAAAAGGGAAAAAAGTATTTAAGGCGCATTAATAATAACATAAGTAATCATTACGTGTTAATAATCAACAATTAATTAATTTATTTATAAAATTTCAATAAATAAATTATTTAATTATATATTGATTATTATGAATTATATTTTAATTAATTTTATTTAATTAAGGAATTAAAAAATAGACTTTTAAGAGGCGTGACACTTAAGTCAGGCCTCTATTTAAGTAATTAACCAATTAATTATTTTATTGTTAATGAATAATATATTATAAGTAGTCAATGAATAATATATATATATATTATATTTAATAAAAATAAAAATAGCCACTAATTCGATTTAATTAATTAATAATTATTATCTGTTAATAATCTAAAATTAATTAATTTATTTATAAGGTTTCAATAAATTAATTATTAAATTATATATTGATTATTATGAATTATATTTTAATTATTTTATTTAATTAAGAAATTAGAGAATAGGTCTTTTAAGAGGCTCTTTCAAAAAAAAAAAAAAAACAAGAGGCGTGACACTTAAGTCAGGCCTTTATTTAAGTAATTAACCAATTAACTATTCTGCTACTAATGAGTAATATATTATAAGTATTCAATGAATTATATTTAATAAAAATTAAAATAATAACCACTAATTCGATTTAATTAATAAATAATAATAATGTGTTAATAATCAAAAATTAATTAATTAATTTATAAGGTTTCACTAAATTAATTATTTAATTATATATTGATTATTATGAATTATATTTTAATTAATTTTATTTAATTAAGGAATTAAAAAATAGAACTTTTAAGAGGCGCAAGACTTAAGTCAGGCCTATGTTTAAGTAATTAATTAATTATTTATTTTTTATTAATGAATAATATATTCTAATTAGTCAATTAATAATATATATATTATATTTAATAAAAATAATAAAGTAACCACTAATTCGATTTCATTTAAATTAATTATATTTTAATAAATCAATACTTAATTAAATAATTTTTAATAAAAAATTGGCATAAAATTTTATAGGCGTTAATTGCCCGCAAAAGAAAATAACATGCACGACCATGCATGACAGTCACACTTGTGAATATTAAATTGTAAGCGTGACTACTTACTTATATATATTCATCAATTAATTAATAATATATTAATAATAGTTAATTATAACGGAATAAGTTTAACAATCACTGATTAATAATTAATTTGTAAATAAAGTATAATTTAATAATTTAATAAATTTATTATATTCTAATAACCATTAATTATATCAAAATTAATTAATTAATAATTCAATTAATTTAGTATATTCAAATGGCCATTAATTATATCAAAATTAATTAAGGATATACAATTTCTTAGCCCTATTTCTGTTAATAGTGGTACATGCATAGAAAGTTTTGGCACATGCTAAAAAACTAAGAAAATTTATGTATCTATTCATAAAGAATTCATATATACTGAATATTATTTAAATAATTAAAATATAAGTTCACGGGCGTGGCTTAATTGTCACGCCTGCAACACATATATATATTTTTTAATTTTCAATTAAATATAATTATTTAATTGATTAAATAAAATATAATCACACCTGCAAATATTAAGTAATAGATGTGACATATTAGCTATATATATATATTATATATATATATATACTGAATAATTAAAAATGACAAACAAAAGAAGAAACAATGACAAAAAAAATACGTGAACCATCGGATCATTTCGGCGGTAAATAAAAATGACAAACAGAAAGCAGAAAAAAAAAAACTTGACCTAGAGGGGGGATGGAATTTTGTGTTTGTCCATCCCATACGTACTTAGTATATATATACTTAAGTAAGAGTTTGAGAAAGGGAAAAAGAACATCAAACTTACAAAAGATAACATAAAGAAGCATCCTGCAAAATAGTAAGAGATAAAACAAATCAACATCCAAGAGAAGTGATCATCCAAGCAAAAGGGGACGAGAGGATTTGAGGGCAAGCAAAAGATAGAAAAAGCAAGAAGATCATCTCAAGCTCATAAATAGGCAATGATTGGTGCCTTACTTCTGCAACAGACAAATTGAAGTGAATCAAACATTGCAAAGAGCTAAATTCTGGTACATGTTCTGTGAAAGAGAGCATCTTGGAGACGGACAGACATGATGTATCAAAAAAATTTTAACTTTTGCGTCGTATAAAAGAATAAAAGGACAATAATTTGGACGCCATGGAAAGAAGGACCACCTCGTCAGGCTGGACTTTGACAGAAGTTTCTTCTTTTTAGGTTGAGCAGAGGAGATTGATTCCTTGCTGTCACTGTTAAGATTCCTTCCATTTCCAGTATTGTTCTCCCACTACTATTTTTGCCTTTTCTATATTCACAGTTCAATGATAGTGCTCACCCTGATTATCTGAAAGGAAAAGAAAATAATTGGAATTGTAATCTTGGATCACGGAAGCAATACATTTAATTCATTTTACCCAGACCCTTTTCTTTATTTGACATCAACATCATGTTGGTTAAGTGGTCTCGTGTTCTGTAATAGATAAGATTTTAGTTTTCGTGAGATTTTGTAGCATAATTTTCAGGGGATCTGCCAGCTTTGGATGAATTCGAGATATTCTAATGTTTCCAGTCATAAGTCTCAACCTGTCTTTCGTCTAATCAAATACGCCATTCAACAACACCGGAATGCCTTTTCGTCCATGGCAGACTACCTTTTCTGCCATGAAGTGCACAAAAGCTGCAACCCAAGTTAAGTGGTATGATTATCTACAGTCTATGCTCCCAAGTAATATTAACAGTAGTATTTATTACATATAACCCGCTGTTTAGAATGTTATTTCCAGCCAATAGCAACTCTTTGCAGAATGGGGACAGGATTCTGGAAAGGTCTACCTCCTCAATGTTTCACAGAAGCATTTTACCTTTTGTTTCTTAACGTATTATCGTTACCGGGCAGAGGTAGAGCCTGTTGAATTTAAAAGTAACGTTATTTTTAAGGTAGGCACTTTCCAACCTCGGCTCTGCTGCATCAACGGTCACAGTCCGAAAGGAACTTTGCAGAAAATCGTACAAGGAAAACGTTAAACGTGGGTAAAGTAGAAAACTTGCAAACAGGTGTCTACACAGAAATAAGACAAAGATGATTAACCAGGAGCACAAGAAGATTTGGGCTGTGGGAGTAAAAGATTCTGAAAGGATTGACCGAGCTTTACTGACTGATATTCCCAACTTTAAAATGACAAGATAAAATAGTTGAAAGAAGAGAGCAAAGGCTGCCAACATGGCCTACAGGTATAGAAACGTCACTGTAATCGTTGAAAGAAGAAAGCAAAGGAACAGGGCGTCGGATTTTGTATAAGGGCGTAGGATTTTGTATAGGTTGATGTTTCTTTTCAAAATGTTACGGTGACGTTTCTATACCTGTAGGCGCTGTTGGCGGCTTAGGCTTTGCAAAGAGAAATGGAGCTGGATAAGCCATGCCTAGCACATCCCAAGCTGTCAAAAGGGCATGTTGGGGTGAGTATTATTCGGGCCGACCCGATTATCCGGTCCGGTCCGAATTAATTGGGGTAAAAAAATTTCAAATTTTGGGTAATTCGGGTAATTCGGGTATTACCCGAATTATTTTCGGGCCGGGGTCGGGTAACTCTAAAAAATTTCGGACTGGCCCAATTACCCGAATTAAGTTATAAAAATACAAAATTTCGGATTTTTTTTTAAAAAATTATAAATAAAAACAACTTCGGGTAATTCGGGTAAAGCTGAACAAAATTTTGGGTAATTTAGGTCGGGTAAGTTCGGGTAAGAAAAAGTTCGGGTTCGGGCCAGATAAGATGAAAAAAAATTCGGGTAATTCAGGCCGGGCCCAAGCAGTGAAATTTCGGCCCGAATTACCCGAATGCTCAGAAGCTTCTTGATCACTGTGTGTTGCATGTAATGACAGTTTATGTACAGTGTTTGTTATTAGGGAAAAAGATGAAAAATGACCCCCTAAAATTTAAGTAGGAATTAAATCTTTCTATACATTTAAATATTAACATTAATTTCCCAAATGTCCTAATTTGGTACTTAAAATCCTAGTTTCTCTGCTCATTGTTTCTTTGTGTGTTGCTTCTATGTCGCATTGCTTCTCCTTTCTACACATCGCTTCGATTCTTTTATGTCACGTCGCTTCTCCTTTCTGTGCGTTGCTCCTCTGTTTTTGCATCACATTGCTTCTTGTTTCTTGTGCACTTAAAATCTCATATTAGTCCTACCACTTCGAGTTAGTCCTACCACTTTAAGGAGGATTAGAAGGTACTGAACATCTATTTACCTTGAATATTCCACACAAATATTTACGTTTATGTCAAATTTTGATAACTCTCATATTTAGACTAGTGAGGGTTCATGTTTCTATCCCCATTTCAGTACATTTCATTTCAATTTTCAATTTTCAAGTTTCATGCTCCACAATTCTTATTTTATTTGAGCAAGTCTTCAATTCCTTATTGGAGTAAACTCATACAATTCAATCAAATAGAAAGTCCCCCATTCAAATACATTTCAATTCAACTTCCAAGTTATATTCTCAATCATATATAAACTAATTAGACATTAGAGAAGTAAAAAATTTAAACTCAAAATAAGTTAAAATCATATACTTAGCAAATCATTTAATATAAGCATGCTTCTTACAATTGTTCATACTTAGATCTTTCTTTTCAATTGCATTTCTAATAATCATTGAAATTTCACAAAAATAACCAAAAGAACTTGCTTCTATATTTGATTTTATTTATCTTCCTTCATTTCTATTTATAACTGATTTTATTTTCATTTCTTAGATAGAGCATTATGGCTTGGATAGAGCATTTCTTCTTATGTAATGCAATATGCAAGCATGTTCTACAATTAATCATGTAATGATGACAAATGTAATGCAAACAGGTTCTAATGTATATAATTTATTTAACTTCCACAATTTCACAAATAAAATTTGAAAACTCTAACAGTTCAAGCTATACTACTAGGTCGAAATTGATTTGTTATTGTGACCTAAAAAGCTTCTTTAAAGACTTTATAGAGTGTAATAATCCTAGGAGAAGATTTTTAGAATGTCCTAATTACCTAGTTGGTAATTGTAAGTTTTTCCAATGGTACAACAAGCAATTTCATGATAGATCTATCTATGTTCTTTAGAAGCTAAGGAAAGAAATAATTGTACTTAAGGAGGCTAAATTAAGGAGAAGTTTAGAAGAAACGAAGATACTTGATGAGCAAATGAAAATTATGGAGCAAGACATTGAAATGTTGATGAAAGAGAAGAAATAGTTGAGATTGATGATATTAACGTAATTGTAGCTTTATTTTAATTTTGATTTCATTGTTCATCGTTTTTATATGGTTACAAAGTAGGTTTAGTTCAATATTCATATGTATGGATGTCAACATATGAAATTTTAAATTTGATCCTATTGAATTCTTTTTCTTTATTCATTTTTATTTTGATTGCTTTTCATGTTTGTCCTATTTTTCAAATTTTATTATTTTCCAAACAACTTTATAAGATGATGTATTATAAAACAAGAAAGGGAATATTTACACTTATATAGGAAAGCACCAGAAAAGGGCCTAAAATAATTTATACTTTCAAAGTACCACAACCAATGTAACATGAGGTTACTAAGAGAACTTTTAAGTGATGCAAATTATGCACATGCTCATGCTCGACCTATAGCTTTAGATGCTAGAGTTTTAATCTCAACTTGTATATCATATATACAACTAGCACCATCTCTGTCAAAGGAAAGCAATGATATAAGAAGTAGAGAAATTAGAAGTGATTGCTATTTATAGTAGTTCTAAGCTCATAAAATGTAGCAATTCTAATACCAACTGGGAGATGAAACATTTCATAACTAAATACACTTGTTAATATATGATGTTTACAAAATAAACTTAACACAAAGTAAAGTCCATGGTTAAACATGTTTAACTGTTTGGAAGGTCAACGTCTTTGCTATTGCTCTCTTTTTAGTTGTAGTTTATAATTGTCTTAATGTGATGCTATATTTACCTTTGAGCCTAAAATCTCTAGGTTCAAAAGACAATTTGAAAGATGTAGTTTCTTCATATCCAAAATTTTGTGAAGTCAATTTTGCAGGAATAGAAATCCATGAATCAAATTGTAAAATTTATGTTGATATGGACAAGTTGAACATTTTAGTAGTGACAACGAATTTAAGGAATTAAACTTAAATTTATGCTTTGTTGACTAGATATGTATTCCTAAGTAATTGATGTACTACTATCAATCCGAGTTTGTCGAAACTAAAATTTGTCTAATAATTAGTATAGGTCATAAAACTATATTTATTTAATTAATTACTACTAATTCATTCGAGTTTACATGAGAATGTGTCTCTATTATTTTGGTGTTGCTAATTCTTCTTCAAAAGTTTGCCTTTCTCTAGAAGTTATTGATACCTACAACATAATATACATAATGTTACTATTGGAAACCAAATAAACATTGATAGGTTGTTCATTTGGTGTTGTTATATTATAGCTTTAGCTATTATGCCCATAAATTCTACATTTCCTACATTTTTGCACTTAACCCATTTATGACATTTTGCTTGCACTAAGCACTTTTTTGATTCATTCTTATCTCTCCTTCTTACCTTTTTTGGTCTTCTTAGCATTACCCCTTTAGTTAGTGGATAAATATGTTCATAATCATTTTTTAGCCATAAGTATATCCTCCTAACAAGTTGCAACTCCTTATCATTCACCTTTAGAAAGATGTTCTTCTTCTAACATTCCTTAACAAATGCCTCAAGTATTTTTTATGGAGTGATTGATTGCACTAATAACATGTTTACATGGATAACCATATAGGCCCCATGTCCTACAACTACAGCAATTGTCTCTTCCTAACTCGACAACATGCTTCTTATCTCCTTTGCTTACCTCATAGGCTCCATCCCCATTCCATACAATCCTTCATTGTATTGCCTCCTTTATTTTTTTTAATCTTATTGACAACTGTTGGTGCAATACTAGAGTTCCATCTGTACACATATTTCCTCCTTTTAATATATTTATTCATAATCATTTTCCTAATAGTCTCTAACATACTAATAATTGATCTATCTCTTGCCAGTAGAATCCATCTATTAAAAGTCTCGATCATGTTATTATTAACAATTGGATATTTTGAATCGCATGATTGATATAAACTAGCCCAAGTCTCTTTTGGATATTCAAGTAATGTAGTAGTACATCCATGTCTAATTTTATCTAGCCTCTTAAGTTGCTCATTGAAATCCTCAAAATATGTTCACCATGCATATGCCTAAAATTGTCTCTTTAAGTCTTTTCCACTCCATTGTGCATGCCAATTATCATAAATATGTCTGGCACACATTTTATTCATTAGGTAGTGTGGTCTAAACAGCTCTTGCCAAGCCTTGTACACACAAATAAATCAAAAGATGTGTGGATATTAGATGCATGAGACACATATAAAATGAAAATACTTTAAATCACATAATAAACCCAAAATGCATGTACCTTTTGCATATAAGATATTACGATGACTCCATCTACATGATCTAAATCCAAATAAGCTCTTATAAAAGATATAAACTAACTCCAAGAATTAGTATTTTCCACTTTAACAATAGCCTATGTTATAGGATACATACCTCCGTCCCCATCCCTTTAAATTGCATAAATTAGTTTCCCTTAGAATTCAATCTTCAAGAAGCAGCCATCGATCCCTAGTATAGGCCTCAAATGTTTCTAACTAGATTTCATTGTTGCAAAATAAATAAATTTCCTTTTAAATCATAATAATGAGGTCTTTTCATTCTTCGACAATTGTATTTCTACTGTTGATCCAAGATTGTTAAGTTTCAACTCACTATAGTTGGAAGAATTTCTTGGAGCAAACTGAGCAAAGAACATTATGAGCTTCATTATCTTGCTCATTATCCAAAGCTTGCATCTGTTATGATTGCCATAAATTTAAAGACATGATAGGGGCCATTTGAGGAAAGCATCGAATTTTGGGGCAATGAAGATGGATGGAATTACTCAAACTTTATGGCTATACTATTAAATATCATATGAGGAAAGCTATTGTAGTAGTAAATATTTGGAGGTTTATTTAAAAATCTTCTTATTATTAATAACACCACTTGATTTATATAATTGCTCAGTACTTGGTTCAGTACTTGGTTTGTTTACAGTCGTCAAGTTCATTTAAAAATCTTCCTACTATTTGACATATACGTAGACAACACAAGTTGGGAGCAAAAACAAACAATCGACAACACTCTGACAGTTGGGACCACTAATAAGTTGAGACCATAAATTACTTGTAAAATTTGTAGACACTAGTTACTAAGGAGAAAAGAGAGTAGACAATGAAAACCTTACCATATGAAGCCGTAACAAACAATGTGAGACAAAACAAACAACATGAACCTAAGACACCTCACAATGTAATCATATAGAGAAGCAATGTGACACAAAAACAAGCAACACATAGAGAAGCAGTACACAAAGTAGTTGAGAAGCAACATGTAGAAAGGAGAAGCAACGCGACACAAAAGCAATGCACAGAGAAGCTACGCGTAAAAAAACTAAGGATTTTAAGTTCCAAATTATGGAATTTGAGAAATTAGGTTTAAGATGCTAGTTAATTTTGGGATTTATGAAATTATAAACCCCTTGCCATGTTAGATAAATTATCTACGTGGAAATGAGTTCTTAAACTAAAAAAAAAAGAAGAAAATTTCATATAGGAAATATTTATTGGAGGGGTTAATTTTGTATTAACATAAAGGTCTTTTTAAATGCTTATCAAACATTTAGGCTGTATTTGAGCATTTAAATTTTTTTAAGTCTTACTTAAAATTTAAGCAAAACCTTTTTTTTGGACCCTTTTGCCTTATTATTTCAATTTGTAAAAATTATTTTTACTTATTTTTAAATTTTTTAAAAATTCATTATAATATTAAAAATATTAAAAATAACAATTTTGTTAAAAATTTAGTCAAATTATTTTGATATAAATCCTTATTAACAAGAAGTCGTAACAATCATATAAAATTTACTATTCATATAACAGTTTTGTTAGTTAAAATATTTTGATATATATTTGCTAGAAGATTATTAAAAAAATGCAATTTAAAATAATTGAAAATAATAAAAATAGTTGTTTAAATGAGTTAATTAGTAACTTAATTTTAAATTCTTATGTGATTCAAATTTATCGATACTATTTTCATTTTTTGAAATGAATAAATATATCAGTGTCATAAAAGGCTGAGTAATAGTGTTCTCAATGTGTATAAGAGCGTCCAATAAGGACAAATATCAAGTGATACAAGAAATCCAAAGTCTAGTTTATGAAAACGACTCTAATAATCTTGTGTAGAACAAGAAAGTGTTAATTGATTCTCTAATTAATAAGTTGTTGTTTGCTAAATGAGTGTCTCTCCATGTATACAAAGATGTGTGCTCTAATTCTATACCATGTGTAGCTTGTAAAAGGCTTGCTTTAGAAATGACATTATCATTGAAGATCCTTTAGTTTCTTTCATCCTATAAAACATAGGCTAAGTAACTAAAAGCTAATATAAAGATCCAAAGATCCCCTTCAAACTTCATCTTGGTGTTTTAAATTCCATTTAATAATGATATCCCAAAGAATTAGGGGATTGCTGACATTGCAGAGTTAAAGAATTGCTTACCCTAGGTACCTGCTATAATGACATTGAAAGAATAGATGTTATAAATTTTCAAGAGAAGATTTATGAAGTATATACCGGTTTGGCAATTGAGAGGATTTTTTGCCATAGTATGACTGAAGTTTGAAGTCTGTTTGAAGTTTGAAGTCTGTTTCTAATAACTTGCCATAGTATGACTGAAGATCTAGATGAGTGATGCTTGATCCACACTATTTTGTGCCAATGTGAAACACAAGAAGGGTTGCTAAAGACAGACCAACAAGATTTGTTTGTGTAGATACCATAGAGAGTGAGTTCCCAATTAATGGAGTCTTCAACTAACTTGTCTAAAGTGTAGTTGAGGATAAATTAAGAAATGCCTATATTAAGATTAAGTCTGTCAAGGTTGTTAGATGACATTCCTCCCACTATCAAGGCATTGGTGGGGATAAAAAGCCTTTAGGGAAGTGGCTTAAATTACACAATTTAGGGGTCCAGAAGGGGTCCAATTGTCATACCAGAATGGGGTTCTCTTACCATTCCTGACAATTGATCTACTTGAGTCTTTAAGCTCCATCTTAGCTTAAACATATGACTTATAAGGGAAGGGGTAGTTGTTAGAATCTTAGCAGCCTAAATGTTTTGATTATTGATGTAGCATGTATGCACCCATTTAACCCACAATGTTTGTTTATCTTTGATGAGTCTCCATAGCTTTTTGACTAAGAGAATAGAATTGAGGTTTTTGATAAGTAAAATACCAAGACCTCCATGTTTTCTAGGCAAGCAAGACCACCTTATTCTGTTGCTTCTGGTTTTACTACTACTAGTTAAGCATAAGAAGTTTCAAAAACATCTTTTCTATAGTCTTGATCACAACTTGAGGGAAGACAATATGAGAGGCCCATTATGTACTTAGAGAAGAGAGCATAGATCTTATCAATTGACATATGATAGCTAGGGAAAGTGATTTGAGGGACTAACTTTTAATCTTGCTCCTGATTTTTTCAATAAGAGGCTTAGAGTCTAATAGTATAAGACAAGTAGGTGCTTTAGTTTGAAGTTAGTAGTTAGTGATAGTCTAGCTACATATTGGATTGGATTTGTTGAAGTAAACATACTGGACTAATCCTTATTGATAACAAGGCTCAACATGTTATGTAAGACTTTGAAGACTTTGCAAATGGATGTTACAGAGGGGATGCCAACGTTTTAGAAGACAAATATATCATCAGCAAAGCTCAGATTAACTATGCCAAGCTTCTTCCATTTAGAATGAAATTTGGATATTCCTTTTCTGGTGGAATTCCTTTAAGTAGTCTACACAAAATTTTAGAGACCAAAGAGAATAAGCATGGGGAGATAGGATCACCTTGTCTGATGCCTCTAAAAATATTGATATGTTTGATAGGTTCACCATTCACCAGAATTTTGAATGAAACAGTTGAGGGCATTGGTGAATCCATTTAGTGAAAATATTAGGGAAACCAAAGGCTTTGAGAACATTAGGGATGAAGTACTCGTCCACTTTGTCATAAGCTTTTTCAAAATCAATTTTGAGTGTACAATTGTCCCTACTGTTCTTTCTACTGTAGTGCTGGAATAGTTCATGAGCTAATGCAATCTTATCTCTAATTTGTCTTTTTGGGATGTAAGCAGATTAAGCTGAGTCTAAAAGTCCAGGAAGTATAGGTTGTGATCTTAAAACAATCTCTTTGTAAATGGTTTTTTAAATAGAGCTGTAGTAAGCGATGGCTTTGTAGTCTTTTAAAGACTTGTGCTGTTTGTGCTCTTTCCCTTTAGGAACTAAAGCAATGAAAGTGTTATTTATGGCCTTGAGATGCTTGTCAATGTTAAAGAATTCCAAGACTGCCTCAAAAACCATATTCCCTACAATGGACCAGTTTTCTATGAAGAATTGTATGTTTGAAGCCATCTGAGCCTTGAGCTTTGTGAGGAGCGAGAGATTTCAAGGCATTTTCAATTTTAGATCTAGTACAAGAAATGCCAGAGCTTCCACCCCTTGAGTAGACACCTTTTGTTGGACTAGTTCCTCAATAAATGCTACATAGGAGAATGCAAAAGAAGGAGATCTAAATAATGATTGAAAATAACAGGTAGCTTTATGCATAAATTGACTTTGAGTTTAAAGCAAAGATCCATTACATTTAAGTGTAACAATTTTGTTTGAGGCTTTCCTTGCAATTATAGAACTATGGAAGAAACCTATATATTTGTCTCCATCTTGTAGCCACTTAATCCTAGATCGTTGATTCAATAGAGAGTAGTTAAAATTAACTACCTCTGGGTACGTAGTTGTTCAATGTAATATTTTCTGCCTCTTGGAGTCTTGGACAAGAGTATAGGTTCTTTAGAGCTTTATGGAGAGCAACTATGGTAGTGTTTAACAAATGATGAACATGCCCCACATTTTCCTTGTGAAAGTATTTAACTTGATCTCAAATGCTTTTGATTTTGATAAAATATTGAAATTGCTTAGATCCATAGAAATGAGAAGCATAACCTCTTCTAATAGCATCCTAAAAACCCAGATATGGAAGTTAGGAAGTTATTGAATCAAAAAAGATACTTGAGAGGAGTATGGTCTGGTTTAAACTTAACAACCACTAGAGAGTGATCAGAAATGCTTGTGTTGGGAAAAAAGACACCAGTGTTAGGAAAATGTTGCAGTCAAAGAAAATTGGATAAGCCTCTTTCAAACTTTTCCCTAAAAAAAGTTTTGTTATTGTGCTTGTTGCTCTAAGTGAAAAAATTGCACCCCTTAAGGTAAATCAAAAACTTGAAGATCAGCCAAGTAATTTTTAAGATCATGACAAGTAGGTCTATTGGAATAGCTTCATCATGATGAATGATGACGTTGAAATCACCAACCAAGAGCTAAAGGGAGTTGATACCAAGTTCTAGCTCTTTAAGCTTACTCCTTAAGGAAAGTATGAGAAAGCCATGATTAAGAGCATGTATGATAGAAATATCCAAAACCTTGCATAGATGTTTGGAAAATACTTGTAAGTGGATCAATTGGTTAGTATTGGTGGAACCAACAATGACATATTGTCACTATTATAGATTACTAAAATCCTTCCATTGGGGTGATGATCCTAATTAGACTTGGACCTCTAACTCATCATCATCATCATCATCATCACACCCAGTCTGAAATTTCATATTAAAGAGGGGTTTGGGGAGGTCTGATAGTACGCAGCCCTACCTCTACATAGTAAAGAGGCTGTTTTCGATAGACTCACATGCAAATGAGACAATATAAGAGTGAAGCAGGTTACAGAATTGTAAAACGGAGGTCAAAACAATACTCTCACACTCATAAAATCACAATCCAAATACCCATCTTAAACCCAAAATCGGCAACAACTTCCCAACCACTGACAGATAAATCGATTACACATCACCGGAACTATATTGCAGATCAAGATAACTAATCAAGAAAAAAGAAAAACTCACCAGAAAATTTCAAAAGATAAAAAATGAAAAATAATAAATCTAAAAAATCAGTTACATGTCAAAAAATGATATCGAAATCAAGAAAATAGGAACAGATCAAATAAAAAAAGAAATGGGTTTTCCCAGATTCAAAGAAGAAGGAACAAGAATTAGAGAAAAATTAGGGAACTTTAAAATAAGAAGAAGATCGAGGGGTAGGACTAGAAAAAATATGGATTCTTTTTGAGGTGGAAGAAAGAAGAGATTGAGAGACCTCAACCTTAATGGTAACATTATAAAACTAGATCTGCCACTGAAAACAAAATAACATAAGCAAACCAAATTTAAAAGATAATAGAACAATACCTTGCCCTTGGTATCAGAATCATTAACATTAATAGTAGGGAAGAACAAAGTCCCATTAACCTACATCTGATACAACCTCTTAACACTAGTGGTAGTCTCCTTAGAAATCTCCAACCAATCTCTCCACATTTATTCTTAGTAATAAAAGGTCAAACCCACAACAGGTAGCAAACTAAGAGTGCCCACAAATGGAATAATATTTAAAGATTAGTGAAAAAGAAAAACAAGAAAAGGCAGTACCTTAGAGCATAATCATAGCTAAGCTAGTGGATTTAAGATGAAGAAGAAGAAAATAGAAAAGTAGGAAGAAGGAGAATGGTAAAAAGCCCTTTTCTTTTCACATAAAGGAAGGATCTTTTTGTAACCATCGTATGATACGAAAATGTAATCAAAATTCAATCTTAAAAAAAAAACCCCACACTAAAAAATGAAATGAAACACAACAAAAAGAATGGAGATCTAGAAAGGACAAAGACATACAGAAAAAGGGCAAGATGCAGAAAAGCAAGAGCAGGCCGACGCTACCTCTTAGCAGGTTATTGATAGGGGTGTAGAGGATGGTGACTGCGGAGACGACAGATCTCGAATTCTTCTTACAGTGAATATAGTTCTAAAGACATAGATTCATACTTAAACAAATTGCCTTGTTTAAATTCATTCTTTAGGCCACTAACAATGTCTAAGCCCTATTAATCATTGACATGAATTAAGCTTTGACATAAGCGAGATGCGACATAGAGCTTCAATATGATTCCAATGAACTTGCACAACAATTGTTACCCAAACCATCAGAGTTCCCAATGTCATGCTTCTAGTGACGGAGCAAGAAATTTATAATAGGAGGGTCCAAATATTTAATTTTTTTAAATTTTGAGGGGCCCAATATACTACTTGCCCTCAACTACAGATGCGTTTTCTTTTGTAGTATCAGAAGACATATCCTTATTGGCCTAAAAGACAGGAGGCTACTGATGTTCTTTCTAATTCTGGTTTCATAAATGTCCATCAAGCAAGGCTTATTATTAATAATAAATTCTTTGATCACTTGCTTTTTTGTAAGGGAATTCATACCCCTAATGTTTTATGAATAAATAGACAATAAGAAGCAGTAGAAGGCATATTCTTCTTTCTACCAGATCTTCTTCTTGATACAGTTTTAAAATTAGCTTCAATACTTGGTGCTTGAGTTGTGATTACCAATTCAGGTGCAAGGACTTCGATGGCTCTTTCCTTATAGTGAGAGTCCTCACTGATGCCTTCAACAGGGATTTGAATGTGAGCTTCACCGATTGATTCCTCAAAGCTGCTTGTTTTGACCAATTTGCCAATTGGTTGCCAAGTTTTTATTGGTTTAGTAGAGGTGGTTTCCATGCATATGTGAACTTCACTGTGTCTTCAATAAGCTCAAGATTGACATCCAAATTCATGATTTAAACCTCCTTAGGTAGCTCAGTATAAGCATTAACCGTCACATATATTCTAACAAAGTTGACCCTTTTTGTTTCTACAGTAGCCAGATCAAAACATAAAGGTCTGCCAATTGAGCTAGATAGATAGCTCAATCATTTAGTGATCTAGTACTCAAGATGTATATCATGTATACAAAGCCACAGATGTATGCTAGTCTGCCTGATCTCTTAGAATTTAACACCAGGTCTCCATGCTTGAACATGGGAAGGTTTACTATAAATGTGCTAAGGACCAGACTGATGAATGCATCCACTACATTAGGAGAGTTAAATTTAAAGAAGAATATGTCTTGGTTGTTAACCATGACATCAAGGAGGCCAAATTACTTGCTTCTAGTTGCTAGTTGCCTAAGTTTTCATTATAGGAAAAGGAACTCTTTTAGCCAGAAAGAAACCAACCATAGTGGATTTTCATTTTTGAGCTCCAACATGAAGAATGGAGATAGAGGATGACACTATTAGGTGATCAGCTGAAATTCCAATAAATTATTCATGGCGTAGAGATCTGGATCATCACCAGAAAGCAAGAAAGCTAAATTCTGGTAGCAGTCACTCATTGTCAGCTCTTCAAACGCATTATCGTCAGAGCCACCTCCCAAAACATTGTAGCCGATCGTTCCATCAGTGGAACTGGGAGGTGGTTTGACATTTGAGCTTGAAGGGGTACTGAAACTATGCTCCAAATTTCTGGAAGAAGAAGTAGCACTAACTCTGCATTTTGGCCTGCTAACTCCAAGTTTTTTGCTCAAACGAGTGTTCCATCGATTCTTAACTTGATTGTCCGTTCTTCCTGGAACTCGACCGGCGATCAGGGACCACCTTAAAATAAGTATTAATTGGAAACCATCAAACAATCATTTCACTGATATTTATTGACTGACAATTGCAATTAAACCATAAAACCTCACTTTCTGTAAGAACTGCAGACATCGGTCAGGCAAGCAATAACTATTTGAAATGAAAAGAAAAATATGACTTTGGAAGAAGGTAAGTGACCTATTGCCAAGGAGATTATGCAGTCGAATAATGAGGTCGTCTTCTTCCTCTGAGAAATCACCACGTTTAACACTTGGACTCAGATAGTTCATCCATCTTAACCTGCAGCTTTTGCCACATCTTTTCAGACCTAATTCATCAGGTCGACGCAGAAACAAATTAAAAGGAACTCAGTATATCAGCCAGCCGTCATGTATAAAAATATATATGTATGGGAAATTTCTAAATGGGCGAATGATTTTTTGCTTGTTCATAACAAAAGGACGCTGTTAATCACCTCTCTCCCTAGCCAGACGGTTCCATTTGCCTTTTCCATGCAGCTTCACGTACTCCATTAGAATTCTATCCTCGTCCACTGTCCACAATCTTTTCTTGTATCCATTCCTCACTTCCATTATTCTTGTCTCAAAATAGTACAAAAAAGCTGTAACTACAGAGATATTTTTGACCACCTCTAGCTTTGGTGGATCGGATCGAAATTTAATAAGGAATGCTGAGTTTAATAGGGATGGGATTATTGGAGGGGTTATATAAAGCTGTGAGTGGTGAGGAGAGAAAGGGGTAGTTGTACAGTGATAAGGCACCAGCAGAGCTATTGATGAGGTGATGTCAGTCCTTAGAATTCTTTTTGAAGGGAACAAGACAAAAACATGTGAGCAAATGATGAAAATGGTCAGAATAGATTGAGGGACAGAGGTTCTTGTGGAAGATCAGAGGGGCCTCTTTCAATTAATGTATGGAGCCAGGAAGCAGAACAATGGTTTAATCTGTTTCTTTCTTAGACTCAGAGATTGTTCCAGGCTCCTATATGTTGTTGGCCTTGATGAAAGTTGCTCCCTTGAGGGTTGAAAATGGAAGCTACAGCTGATGCCCCTTGAAGCTTGAAATCTGCTGAAACAAATCGTCAAACACTTGGTGTGCAGTCCACTTCTGTTCTCAACACAAGGAAAATCTGGTACTTCTTTCTCC
>JAOSBP010000006.1:26869995-26887445 GCA_027563825.1 Erythroxylum mucronatum | reverse complement strand
AAGAGTATGGTTTCTTCACAACTTCATGTTTGATTCTTCCTGAAAGAGTATGGTTTCTCCGGATTCCAAACTATTTAGTTCATGACAATAAAACCCCCTTAAATTCTCCTCCACATAGTTTAAGTTAATAACTGAAGATTCACATCGTGTTATAGTTATTTTCCATTCCACTTGAGTAGTTTGGTTTGAAGGTGGCAGGGAAAATATAAATTGGGCACAAGCCATAAACTAGAGTGTTTACTTAATTTTTTGGTCTAGTTTGCAGATAAGCTTGTGTTGAATGAGTCATATGTATTAAATAAAATATAGTTTTTTTAAGAGATATTAAATAAAATATAGTTAAAATTAATAAAAGTGTCTTTTATTTTTATGTTGCCAAACAGTCTACTATATGAAGTTCTTTTTAAAAAGCTGTTTTTTTAATCGACAGCCAAACAGTCAACTGGCTTTTAAAAAAAGCTCTTCTCAGAAAAGCTCTACTAACAAAAGCTTTACTGATAAAAGCTCTACTGATAAAAGTTCAACCAAACGGGTCTTTAGTTCGGGTTAAGAGTGTGGCATTTATCATTTTGGTATCAGAGCCCACATTTCTGGGAGTAGATATGACGCAAACAAGGATGGAGAGTAGAGTAGATCAATTAGAGACAGAGATTTCGGGACTTAAGAAGCAATTAACATACTTGACAATGGTCGTTTCAAACTTAGTCCAAGAATCAGAGTCAAGACAATAGAGCTTGGAGAATATACAGCAGAGTTTGCGAGCCGTACTGAAACATCTAGCCGAATCTAGTAATGCTAGGGCTAGGCAAGAAGCGAGAACCAATATCAATAATGATCATGTCATCCCAATGGAGATGAATCGGATAATGAACAACATTTCCTGATGAAGTTGGAGCTACCAGTATTCACGGGAGAAGAGGCAGGGGCGTGGATTTTTAGGGTCGAGAGTTATTTCTCCATAAACAAGTTGACGAAATCAAAGAAGCTCGAGGCAGTTGGAGTTTGTTTTGAAGGCGAAGCACATGCATGGTTAAGGTTTGAGGAAAGAGATTCCCATTTCTCCTCTTGGTCTGCTTTAAAGTCTCAAATATTACAATAATTTAGGGGATTCAGAGAAGGGAGTATGCTGCAACGTTTCTTTGCAGTCAAACAGGAAGGCACAGTAGCAAAGTTCAGGGCTCAATTTGAATGTCTGGCAGCTATGGTAGGGAGGTTGGAGGAAGAGACATTAACTGCAGTGTTCATCAATGGCTTGAAGGAACAATTATGAGTTGAATTATTAGTTATAAACCCTAGTGGTCTTAAGGAGACAATAGAGGTAGTCACTAGGATCGACATTAAGAACCAATTACTTTCATCCAACCCAAGCTCAAAAGCCCATAAAGAGCCTCCTTCAATCCAATTCCGAATTGATTTTAAAACAATAACCTGGACACAACCCAAAAATACCAATTTGTACACAACCACGGCAGACCCAAAAAACAACAGAAAATAACATGGCCACTAAACTATACAATCAATCCTAAACCCATTGCATCAGTACCTCCAAACCTCATAATCAAGAGGCTGACAGCTGCAAAGGCATAGGGACGACGGGAGCAGGGACTTTGGAACTGATGTGATGAGAAATGGTACATTGGACATGGATGTCGAAACAAAGAGTTGCATGTCCTGCTGGTCAGTGAGACTGAAGGAGATGAAGAGGGTGGGGATGACGAGGCATTGGAAGAATTGAAGGAGGTAGAGCTATCATTAAATTCGGTGGTTAGGTTATCAGAGCCACAAACTTTGAGGCTCAAAGGGGTGGTATAAGGGGTCCAGGTGGTCATGACCATGCCATAGTATTGAAAGGGGAAACTTAACCGATGAATGTACGACTATATAGTTACCCCAAAATTCATAAAGAGGAGGTGGAAAGGCTGGTAGCAGAAATGTTGGCTGCTTGGATAATCTAACCAAGCGTTAGCCTATTTTCAAGTCCCATATTGTCGGTTAGGAAGAAGGACAATAGCTGGTGGTTTGTGAGGATTATTGCGCCCTGAATAAAGCAACTGTTCCCGATCGATTTCCGATACCAAACATTGATGAACTCCTAGACTAGTTGAATGGAGAAAGGGTTTTTTCCAAGCTTAACCTCAAATCGGGATATAACCATTGTTGGACCTCGAAATTTTTTTATTAATTTTTATTGATTTATTTTTTTATTTAGTTATTTATGATTTGTTTGTTTATGTATTTGTTTAATTATTTTCATAATTGAGTCCATTGATTTAGTGAGCCTAAGTTGAAATTAGAAATTTAGAATGGAAAAGTTAGAATTAAATTAGAGTATAGTTAAGGTATTAGATTAATAGCCTAAGGTAAGTAGTCCTTGGATTAAATGAAGGAGGGCTATTTTTGGAAAGACTAGATAAATGAAGGACAAAATTGGAAGATTAGAATAAAATGGTCTTGTAAGAAGAAGAGAGAAGAGAGAGTGCTGTGGAAGTGAGAAGAGAGGGAGAGGAAAAACTGAAGAGAGAAGAGAAGAAGAGAAGAAAATCGTGGGAAGCTTGGAAGGAAGAAGAAAGGAAGAGGAAATCAACTTGTTAGAGGTAATAATCTTCATCTTTCTTCTTGCTTGGCTAGAAAAGGGATTAGAGAAACAGATTTGTGTAGGGTTTGTGTTGGAAGTGAAGAAAATGAACCCATTTGTGATTTTTCGTGGGTTTTGAGTTAGGGGAAATATAGAGTAATGTGATATTGGGGTATAAGAAGATTTGGATGAGTGAAAGATGGGTTATGTGTGAATGAAGTGAAAAATCTGGAAAAATATAGCATTTCTGCGAAAGTTCGCCGCGACGAACTTGTAAGAAATTGCAAGGAATTTTCCTCTTTGGAAAAGTTCGACATAATATGGCATTTTGATTTTTTGAAATTATTATGAATTTTCATTTGAATTTGGATTGAATGGAAAATTGGTTTGTGTTAGGAAGCCAAGAAAACCCTATCCGAGAGCAAGAGGAATGGCACAATTAAACTTGAATTTTCAAGCGAAATTAGGTAAGTAATGTATTTATAGTTGTTGTGTAATTGGGTAAATTCTTGCCTATGTGTGTATGTTTGATTTCTTGAATTTTATTTGGTTGAAATTGAATTATTTGTGAATGTTTGAAAATGCATAATGAATTATGATTATGTCATACCTTGAGAAAGGATATGACAATTTGAATTAAATGAAAAGAGGAAAAAGCATGAGAATATGAATATATGATGAATTGAATTGAGCATGAATATGTGCTTTTGTATGGGTAAGAGAGGAACCATTTCGTTCATCACGTGCACGTTGATAAGAGCCTTCTCCCGGTTGCCTGCTTGTGGCATATGAGATCTGAAAAATGAACTCATTTCAATCGTGGTGTAAACTTTGGTTTTCCATTTCATTCCATGGAACCCTCGAGCCATTTGTTTGTGCATTGCATCTTTGAATTGTCAAGTATGACGTATTTGAGTGATTTGTTTTATGGCTAAAGTCTATGTTATGTGTTATGCACTAACTTACTTAATTATGAGTTATGGGCTAAATTGATTAATGCTTGAATTGCTAGCTATATACATATATGTACATATGCTTGAATTTGTGACTAATTACCGATGGCTATAAATATATTAGCCACTGAGCTTTGTAGCTCAACCCATATTTTTTCACTCCTCAGGTGTAGAACAAAACAACAGTTGAACCTTGCAAGGCATCGAAAACTCCAAGATAGTTAAAGACTTTTGTGCTAAGGTTGTGACTATTTTGGATGGCTTCATAGGCATATCAACATTGAGTATCCTTTTGTATTATATATTAAACTTTGATATATATGATGATATGTAACTAAAGCTTGTTGATCTCTCTTTGGATCTATTAATGAAATGAAGAAGTTTCTTTGTACATGATTATAATCATCCTCTTGGTTGAGTTGAAATGGGTGTTGAATTATATGTGTGAATGTATGTGTGTTTAGAAAATTGGTATAGGTTGTGAGAAATTGGTAAGGTGTATAGGGTTCTAGGTTTCAAATTTTGATGGTTTCGTCGTGGCGAAGCCACAAATTCGCGACAGTGAACCCTTCCCGAAGGTATTGGTGTTTCTGTTGGTGACTTCGCCGCGGCGAAGTACATGAATTTTATCGCGGAGTATTTGACCCGAAGGGTGCAAGTGGTCGCCCTTGAGAGTTCGCCGCGGAGAAGCCAGATGTTGGCCGCGATGAACTTCTCCCGCGAGGTGTTAGCCGCGACGAACCCGCCACTGTACACGCTGCCATTCTTGTTGAAATTTGAATTCTTTCGACCCTCCTCGCTTGTGAGCCTTACCCAACAACCTCGAGCTTTCTCCTCAAGATAGGGAACGAGACTCGGGTCCAACATTATTTGGTATCAAATCAAGAGTTGGACTCCAGAAATATGGGGTAATGAAGATCACGTTTTATGACTTCGAATGTTGGGCTCCAGAAATGGGTCCAACAACCATATTTGAGTGAAACCGGAGGATGCGCATAAAATAGTATTTCGGACGCACGAGGGGCACTACAAATTTCTTGTCATGCCCTTTGGACTCACCAATGCCCTTACAACCTTCCAATCCTTAATGAAACAACATGTTTAGAGGCTTACTAAGGAGGTATGTGATGGTATTTTTTATGATATTTTGGCTTATAGCAAAACACTTGATGAGCACTTCGTTCACCTTT
Organism: Erythroxylum mucronatum; assembly: GCA_027563825.1. Classification (NCBI taxonomy): domain Eukaryota; kingdom Viridiplantae; phylum Streptophyta; class Magnoliopsida; order Malpighiales; family Erythroxylaceae; genus Erythroxylum; species Erythroxylum mucronatum. The sequence goes on along the minus strand of JAOSBP010000006.1, from coordinate 26,882,727 downwards.
GGGAAGTGCTGACCATTTTGAGTGAAAATTATTTATTTGTCAATCTCAAGAAGTGTTGTTTTTGCAAGTCCAAGCTGGAATATCTAAGGTATATAATCTCAGGGGATAGAGTGGTCGCCGACCTAGATAAAACACGTGCCTACCTTGTGGGATTAGAACCAGATCAGATCGGAAACAGAAAATAACCCCCAACTAAAAGAGATTTTGACGGATTTGAGTAAAGATCCTACTGGTAGGCTAAGATGATTCGTTGAGAATGGCCTATTATGTTTTCAGCAACGCATTGCTCTTCCAGAGGGTTCACCGCTGATCCCTACCATCTTGCAAGAATTTCATAGGAGTCCAATGGAGGCCATAGGGGATTTCTTAAGATATAAACGAATCACTGCTGAGTTATTTTAGGAAGGCCTCAAATCTAATGATAGGAGGTTTGTTGCGAGCGGCTTAGAATGCTAGCAAAATAAATATGAAACTTTGTCCCTAGGAAGTCTCTTACAGCCTTTATCGATCCCTGCAATGGTGTGGAAGGATATAACCATGGATTTTATTGAAGGGCTCCCTAAATCCCATGGATATGACTCTATTATGGTGGTGGTAGATAGGATAAGCAAGTATGCCCATTTCATGCTGCTCAAACATCCTTTCTCTGCAAAAAAGATTGCGGAAGATTTCTCTATCACCTGGTCAAGTTTCATAGGTTCCCTTGTTTTATTGTTTCCAATTATGATAAGGTGTTCATAAGTAATTTTTTGATGGAACTCTTCAGGCTACAACATATCACCCTCCGTCGTAGTACAACCTACTACCCACAAAGTGATGGCCAAACTGAAGTCGTAAACCATTGTATTGAGACCTACTTGCATTGTTTCGCTAGAAACAAACCTAAGACCTAGTCTCGATGGTTACATTAGGCTGAGTATTGGTACAACACAACTTATCACACATCCCTTAAGTGTTCTCCTTTTAAGATCGTGTATGGGACAGAGCCACCGCCCTTACTCAAGTATGAAGTCTATAGCACTACTAATCCCACTTTGGATGACATGCTTTTGGAATGTAATATTATGCTAGCTGAGCTCAATGAGCAACTACTAAGGGCACATGAACAGATGAGCAAACAGGCTAATAAACACCGTCAAGAAGTGGAATTTCAGGAGGGGGACTTGGTATTTCTCAAGATAAAACCCTATTGGCAAGGCTCATTGGCTAGGAAGCTGAACGAGAAACTTTCACCACGATTTTTGGGCCTTTTTAGGTGTTACACCGTGTAAGGAAGGTTGCCTGTAAGCTGGAATTGCCCATTTATGCTGCAATCCACCCCATCTTTGATGTCTCTCAACTAAAACTTGTTGTGGGAGAGAAGGTACAGCCTTTGCCCTTGCCTTATGTGTTGAATGAAGAGTTGGAATGGGAAGTAGTTCCGGAGGATATACTGTAAGTCCGCCAGGGTGTGAAGGGCTTAGAGGTTTTAATTAAATGGAGCAATTTACTTAACTTCGAAGCTACTTAGGAACCAACAAGATTGATTAGTGCTCAATTCCCTCAATTCCACCTTGAGGACAAGGTGAAAGAAAAAGGGGGTTTATTGATAGAAGCCTAGGCCCAATTGTCAGGAATGTGTATTTTCGCAAAAAGAAGAAGGAAATAAAACTGGTCGATCCTTTAAGTCTGGTCCAGGAAGGTCGCTATCATTCTGTTATAAATGTTGTTTTACTATTGTTGATTGTTGTCGTTAAGTTGTTGTCATTTTGCAGTTCTAGAATGTTAACTAGGCAAGGTTGTTACACCAACAACATTTGTAGTTAGGGGGTATGGGTGTAGGGTTGATCATCGAGTGAGTAAATAGTGATTGGTAGTGACCCCAACGTTAGGGATAGACGAGGGCCTCTCTAATATCCTCCGATAGTCGTGTATTACCCTCCTCATAATCAATAAATGCTACTTTTATCCTTCTTTTCCCTTGTTTATATTACTTAGTTCGGGCTAAGAGTGTGGTTCTTACCAGTTTTCTCTTCATTGCCACTCAAAAAAATTTTCCTTTTTGCATTACTATAGTGCAATAGGAACCCACTTGTGTAGTCTCACTTGCTCAACTCATTTTCATTTTCCCACACCAGGAAAATGATAGGCCTCTAGTACACTTTTAGTACTCCAGGAAGAAGAAAATCCAGATAGCCCATATATTAATAATCATCATCATCATCACACCCAGTCCGAAGTCCCGCACTGAAGCGGGGTTTAGGGAGGTCTAATAGTACGCAGCCTTACCCCTACATAGTAGAAAGGTTGTTTTCGGTAGACCCACATGCAAATGAGATAATATAAAAGTGATGCAGGTTACAGAGAAAATAGGTAAAACAACATCAATACATAGAAATCATAATAAAAATAACAAAAGATATAGATATATATAAAATAATGAAAACAATACTAATAATAATAATACTAATAATGCTAATAAAAAAACTAATACAAATACGAAAAGATAATAAATAATTAGATTAAAATAATAATTATTATAATTATAATAATAAAGGGAAAACTAATAAAAATAAGAAAATTAATAAATAATAAAATAACAATAAAAGAAAAATAAGATAAATAATAAATAATTTGCTAACTAAAGGGAGCCTTCGTTATTAACAAAGAATACCAGTAGGAAAACAAATGACATGATTTATTTGAACATGAAAAACTGTAAAAACCCACACAATATAATACGTGGTCCAAATAAAAAAACACCTATAAATACACACCCGTTCGTGTCAAAGTCGTAAATCTCAATGAGAGGTTTTGAAAGTGGAAGGCAAGAAGGTTGTTGTGTCTAGTGAGAAGAGACTCTAAAGAAATAAGAATTTCTAGAGTATGTCGTATAAAACACGTTATAACTAAAAAAATAAAAGCTTGTCTTATAAAGGAGGTTGTGCTAGACAAAAAGAATAAGGTAGTAATGGGAAGCAGAAAAGACTGACGGCAGAAAAGACACGCAAATAAAAAAACTGTCCTGGGCGGCACAGTGTTGGTCATATTTCCAATTAAGGGAAGCATAGATTTAGCAAGTGTCCAAAGTAAGAAACTTTTTTTTTCTGCAGGTTAATAAATGCCTTGCTAAAAACAACAAAAGGTATTACCGAAACACACATGCTCTCTCTCTCTCTCTCCCTCTCTCTCTCTCCCTGTAGAAAATTAAAAGGAAGGCCTATTCTAGCTTTAGGTTGATTCCTATTATGTTATTTGCTACTTTTCTTGTTTTTTCTGCTGGTATATTTCTAAAATGATGAGGTGTCTACGTAGTTAGGATTCTATCAGAATGAGTGAGTATATCAGAGGCAAAGAGTGAGTGTGCAAGCATGGAATGAGTCTTTTACTGAGAGGGCCACCCCTCGAAAGTTGTCATTCTCAACTTTTTTCCTTCTTTTCATTAGTGACAGAATTACCAGACCTGATTTTCTCTTCTCTTTGTTATTAAATTACTATTCTATTGAGTTTCTACAACTTTTGGTATTAGAGCCGATTTTTTGGATCTTTGGGGGATGCCAGCAACAAGGATGGAATCTCAGATGGAAAGTATAGAGGAGAGATTACAAGCCATTGAAACCCACCTTTCCCACTTGGATTCAACTGTCTTCTTTAAACCAAAAACTTGATGAAGTAATAAATGGCCCAACCAAGAGCTCTATCTCGACAAGGAGGAGCATAGTTGATCATAGTGGCGCCAAGGGTATGTCTGGATTGGGAGCAGAAGGAACTCATCTAACATAAGGTATGGCTACCCACAGTTCACTATACCATACCCATCTTAATAAGAAATTAGAGACGCCAATATACGTGCTGAATATCTCCACAAATCTCAATTACTAGCTATGTGAGTTTTGCAAGGGTAGGCTTTGTTTTACTTACAAGTGGTGGCCTACTAAGTAAAGAGTTCTTTGATTGACCCATAGGTGGTAGGTTTTGGTGGCTTATTGGAGAAGCCAATTTATGATGAGATAAATAGGCTTTACCTTTTTTTGCAATAGAGGGGGTTGCCATAGAAACCAGAATAAAGGAGGAGAAAAAGAGAGGTCTACTCCATGGTTTTGGCGTATAGGAAGACAACTGTTTAGAGAGATAATCAAGAGGAAGCGGATCATCATCGACAGGTATTCGGTGTTTGTATCTCTTGGGTTTGTAGAGAGTACCAAATTAATTAGGTTTTTAAATTTGTACTAGAACTTAAAGATAATTGTACTTATCGTTGAGAATATTGTTGTTGGTTGCCGATTGTACTCTTGATTCTTATAGTGGATTGATTTTAGTCCGTGGAGATTCGGACCATGTTTTTTCCCCTAATTGAGAGGGGTTTTCTACGTAAAATGCATGTGTGTTGATTTAGTTTCTTGCACTTTATTTATCATGCTATTATTGCTGTTGAGATTGTAGTAAATTTCCCCAACAAATGGTATCAAAGCTATGGTTGGAGGATCATTTTGTAGGGAAAATTCCCGCTTGTTTGATTTAGGGAGGAATTAGTGTAAGAAGAGAATGAGTGAAAATAGTGCTTCGAAATTTCACGTTCTCTTATTTGATGGGAAAATAAACTTTTGGGTATGGAAGAGTACTATTGAGGACTTACTGGTACAACAAGATTTAGATGTAGATTTAGAAGCAGAAAAGCCAAGGGAATTTAAATGATGCCAAGTAGGCGTCGATGAAGAAGAAGGCGATTAGTACGATTCGGTTGGCTATAGCCCCGGAGATCAAGTACAACTACTTGAGTGAGACAGATCTAAAAGCTTTGATGGATAAGCTCTAAATTATGTATGCCTCCAAATCGTTGACTAACATCTTGTGCTTGAGATAGGAGTTGTACCAATCGAAGATTGAGGAGGGTAAAACCTTGCAGGACCACATTAATTTGTTCAACCAACTAATGGCCCATTTGAAGAATGTGGATGAGAAAACCATTGATCAAGAACAAGCTCTCTTATTGTTGGCTTTACGAGCCAAGTCCTACCGATCCATTATCATGACGTTGCTTGTTGGTAGGGAGAAGATTACGCTAGATGAAGCTATGATGGTATTGAGGGAGAACGAAAGGATTATGACACATGTTGATCAAGGTTTTCTGGGTGATGGTGATTAAGCACTAGTTGTGAGGGAGTTTGAGAGAGGGAGGAATCAAGAGAGAAGGGGAGATGGCTTAAGGAGTAGATTGAAATCATGTGTGAAAGACTTTGGTAACATTTAGTGTTACTATTATAAGGAGAAGGGCCACATCCAAAGCCAATGTCCGAAGATGATGAAGGACTTGAAGAGTCTCTATTTGATGAAAAAGAAGAAAGGCAAGACTAAAGTAGATAATGATGGTGACTCTGCTAATGTGGTACTAGGTGATGGAGATGGTGATTTGTTATTGGCTACTCATGGTGAGGTGAAGGAGGGCCAAGAGAGTTAGGTGTTGGATTCAGCCGAGTATGGTCTCATCAACATGATGGGTGATCAAAAATTAAAGGTCTAAGGCATGAGGGCCGTGAGGATGAAGTTAGTTCGATGATGGTATGACCCGAAACTTCCACAATGTGAGGTATATACCAAGTGTTCATGCTAGCCTTATTTCTTTAGGCGAATTGAAAAAGTACGGGTATAGATATGTTGGTAGTGGGAGGTGGGGCAAAGTGTATCTCGGTGCTCGCTTGGTGATGCAAGAGAGGAAGCTCTACAACAACATTGCTATATAGAGGTCATTGCATCCGGAAGGACAAGGTCCTGACGAAGAAAGTTCGATTCTCTAATGAGGTTAAGGTGTTTGGTGATTTAGGTCGAGGGAGGAATATGTTGGGTATCTCCCCAAATACCAAATACTAGCTATATGAGTTTTGTAAGGGTGGACTTTCTTTTACTTACAAGTGACGGACCACTAAATAAAGAGTTCTTTAATTGACCCATAAGTAGTAGGTTTTGGTGGCTTATTGGAGAAGCCAATTTATGATGAGATAAATAGGCTTTACCCTTTTTTGCTATAAAGGGAGTTGCCATAAAAACCTGAACAGAGGAGGAGAAAAAGAGAGATCTACTCCATTGTTTTGGAGTATAGGATGACAACTGTTTGGTGAGGTGATCAAGAGGAAACAGACAATAGTGGATTGCTTTTAGGTCGTGGAGATTCGAACCGTGGTTTTTCCCCTAATTAAGAGGGGTTTTCCACATAAAACACATGTGGGTTGATTTATTTTCTTACACTTTATTTTTCTTGCTATTATTGTTGTTAAGGTTGTAATAATTTTCCCCGACAATATGATGGTGAAAAGGATCCAACATCTTGGTTCTACACGGCAAAACGATATTTCATGGTTAACCGCCTAATTAAAGTCGAGAAACTTGAACTAGTTGGAGTTTGTCTCCAAAGGGCAATATTGGTCTGGTTGCAATGGGAGAAAAATCAACGGCCCTATTTGACTTGGAAAGAGCTCAAAAACCAACTCTTACAAAGATTTTTGCCTAAAGGAAAGGGAATGCAATAACAAAAACTCTTGTCCTTGTGGCAAACTTCCTCAGTAATTAAATATTGATAAGATTTGAATCACTAACAATTATGTTAAAGCACTTGGAAGATGATACACTAGTAGCCATTTTTATTAAAGGGGTGGAAGATAAGATGAAGAGGGAATTGTTGAAGATGAACTGTAATGGGCTAAAAGTAATGGAAGCTTTTAAGAGGATTGAGAAAGGGAACCAAGTAATAAATCTGAGCTACAAATAGGATTCCACCAAACATTCCAATAGAAATTAGACCCAGACCCTAAACTATAGTTCTAACAAATACACTCCTTGGACCTCAAACACTAAAAAAACAATACAATCCTCATAATCCAAAACTCAAAAATGGCTAGACCTAATTTGAACTCACCCAAACATTTTTTAAACATGTGATAACAACCAGGATATAAGCAAAAAGGGCAAAAGCGCTTTATTTTAAATGCCATGAAAAAAAAATATTAAGCATTGATGTAAGGGTAAAGAGCTTAATATGTTGGTTGTCTTAGATGATAAAGCAGAAGGGGAGACATCTAAAGAAGATGAGGTCGAAAATTATAAAGTTCTGCTCCAAGTTGGGGAAGTACAACTCTCTGAACTCAGTAATTGGTTTGACTTCTCCTCACTCAATGAAACTCAAAAGGGAAATAAGGGGACATGAGGTGGTAGTTTTGATCGTTTGTGAAGCTACACACAATTTTATTAATGAAGGATTAGTAGGGAAACTTCAGATCCTAATAATGGAAATGACTGACTATGGGGTGGTGATGGGCATGGGAATTTTTATTCCTGAAAAGGGCATTTTTCATGGGACAATGCTAAAAATGCAAGAGGTTATGATTGTTGAAGATTTTTTGCGTTTCAATGTCGATAGCTCCCAATGTTATCTTGGGACTCAAATGGTTATTTGTGGTATGTCACACTAATTTTTGATTAGCACACACTATCCTTGAAAATTCCAGTGTATGGCAAAATCGTGACACTGCAAGGGGATCTAAGCCTGAGCAAGTTAATGGTTTCCTTTAAAAATATAGTGAAGATAATTCAATAATAGGGAAAAGGGTTGTTAGTGGAACTTGGGTATATATGACTCTGAGATGAGGAAATTGCAATTCAAACTCCAACAGATGTATAAAAAATGATTGAGGAATTCTAAGAAATCCTCAACTGGCCCAATAAATTGTTGGCAAAGAGGATAAAAGCTATGAGATTAATTTGAAATCTAGTACTACACCGATTAATGTACTACCTTACCATTAAATATTAGTTGTAGAAATTATTCAGCCAAGTGTGAGCCTATTTTTATGTCTGGTGTTGTTAGTTAGGAAGAAGGACATGATTTGGAAGTTTTACATTGATTACCGAGTGTTAAACAAAAAATAGTACTTGACCAATTTTTGATCCTAACAATCGATAAGTTATTTGATGAATTGAAAGGAGTTTGTTTGTTCTCAAAATTGGATTTGAAGTCACGATATCACCAAATAAGGTTGAGGACTAAAGATGTAGCAAAAATAACTTTTCGTACCTATGAGAGCCATTATGAATCTTTAGTCATGCCTTTCGACCTTACAAATGCTCCAACCACTTTTCATTTGATGATGAATTTGGTGTTTAAATCAATGCTGAGGAGAGCAATGTTGGCATTCTTTGAAAATATATTGGTTTATAACACCTCTTTGGATCGTCATCTACAACATTTGAAGGAGATACTTTCTCTTCTAAAGGCTCATCAATTATTTTCTAACCTTAAAAAGTGTTGTTTTTGTTAAGTTTGGATCAAAGACTTGGGACATGTGATATCGAAGGAGGGAGTTTTAATTGACCCTAGAAAGGTAAGGATTATGGAACAATGGCCTATGCTCAAGAACTTTAAGAAATTAAGAGGCTTCCTTAGGCTAAAAAGGTATTATTGGAGATTCGTTAGGGATTATGGTGAAATTGTAGCTTAATTAACAGATTTATTGAAGAAAGATGTTTTTCTTTGGAACAATGAAGCTGCGGAGGCTATTTAACATCATAAACAAACCATGTCAAAACTATCAAGCCTAGCCTTACCTGATTTTGAGGAGTTCTTTATGATCAAGACGGATGCTTTAGGCATGGGAGTAGGGCCTGTTTTAATGCAAAGAAACCGACCTATAGCATTTTACAGTCAAGTACTAAAGGAGCAAGCTAGATTGAAGTCAGTTTACAAGAGAGAATTGATTGTCATAGTGTTTGCTATACAAAAATGAAGTCACTACCTTATGGGCGATAAATTTTTTATACCTACTAGCTAAAGTTTGAAACATCTTTTTGAACAACGACTAGTTTCAGAAGAGCATCAAAAGTGGTTGACCAAATTACTGAGCTTTAACCTTGAAATTGAATATAAGCTCGAGGAGAAAGCAAGGCAACAGATGCACTATCTAGAATGTCATCCTTACTGATTAGTACAGTTTCTCAATGTTTAGATGTGACTGAATTAATGGCACAAGCTAAGTAAGATGAAGAACCAAAGGCCATTAAAGAGGCCTTGAGTGTCGACCTAGATAGCAAACCTAACTGGTCGTTAGTGCAAGGGCATTTATGATACAAATATAGTTTGGTGATTTCAAAATCTTCCCCTCATTACATCAATCTTAGCTGAGTTTCATAAAAGTTTGATTGTTAAACACTCTGGATTTTTGAAGGCTTATAAAAGGGTAATGGTAAAACTATATTGGGAAGGTATGAAAAATAATATTAACAAATTTGATAAATCTTATTTGTTTACAAAATAAGCAACTATTTTTATCACTAGGCAGACTCTCGCAACCTTTATCAATTTCATAACAAGTATAGGAGGATGTTGCAATAGACTTCATCAAAAGGTTACCTAAGTCTATTAAATGTTATTATGGTGATTGTGGATCGATTTAGTAAGTACGGGCATTTTATTGCTTTTAAGCATCCTTTTACAACCACTATTATCGTTGATGTTTTCGTACATGTTGTTAAATTACATAGGTTTCCAAGATCTATCATCTCAGATTAAGAAAAAATATTTCTATGTCATTTTTGGACCGAATTATTCAAGTTATAGCAAAAAAAGTTGAGGAAAAGTATCACCTACTACCCTCATACGAACAGCCAAAAAGAAGTTGGTAATAGATTATTTATGCTATTTTGTGTAATCCTACCTTAAACATTAAAGGGAGCCAATATGTAGCTGCCTTGGGTTGAATGTTGGTATAATATAACCTTCATATCGCCATGAAATTGACACCTTTTAAGATGGTGTATAGAAGGGAACCCCTTCCTCCCTTACAATAGTAACCAATAGAAGCTTATAACTTAATCGTAGAAGAGCAACTGCAAGGTAGGGACTTGATTATTAAGGAGTTCAAAGAACAATTGGGGTTGGCATAAGAAAAAATGAAAAACAATGCGAATCAACGCCATTGGGATGTCTCATTTCAGGTGGTTTGGTTTCTCTCAAAAATAGTCCTTACTGAAGCAGGTTATTGGCCAAGAAGGAAAATGAGAAGTTCTCACTACAATATTTTAGCCCCTATCCTATTGTTTAAAAAATATGTCCGGTAGCATACAAGCTCAAACTCCCTAGTTCTGCTCATGTCCATCCGGTGTTCTGTTTTTCCTAGCTCAAAGCTGCCATTAGGCATATTATGCCTTGCCAAGAGATTCCCCAAGTGTTGCACGATGATTAGGAATGGAAAGTGAAGCTAGGGAAGGTTTTAATCATTCGGCCAGCAAAGAACCAACATCTAGGCAATATTTTCTTTGAGATAGATAGATCCACTTATGAGTGCGAGAAACTTCAATTCTTTATAAATATTTTGATGGTCCTAAATCCTTTGTTTGAAAGCAACTCCCAAAGAATGCTTTCAACCCTATGATCCCAGCTTCATCACTTCCAGTGATCACTATATCATCCACATAGACAACCAGTAAAATGCACCCATAACTAGATGATGCCAAGAATACTGAGTGATCATATGCACTTCTTTATAAGCCAAACTCAATCATTACAATATTTAATCTCCCAAATCTCCCAAACCAGGCACAAGGAGATTCCTTGAAGTCATACAGAAACTTTTTTAATTTGCACACTTTCCCTGACTCCCCCTGAGCAACAAATCCAGGTGGTTGCTCCATGTAAACCTCTTCACGTAAATCCCTATGTAAGAATGAATTCTTCACATCAAGTTGGTGAAGTGCCTAACTATAAGTAGCAACTAAGGAGATAAATAGGCGGACAGAAGAAAGTTTTGTAACTGGAGAAAAAGTTAAAGAATAATCTACCCCATATGTCTGAGCATATCCTTTATCAAACAACCAAGCTTTTAATCAAGCAACAGAACCATCAGGATTCATTTTAACAACGAATACCCACTTACAACCAATGACTCGCTTCTGTGAAGGAAAAGGCACAAGATCCCAAGTATAATTCTACTCTAAAGCCATCATCTCTTCTTTCATTGCAACTTGCCAACCTTCATGAGCCAGTTCTTCAGCTAGGGTGTTGGAACAACAACAGAGTCTAAGGAAGCTACAAAAGACTTGGAGGAGGGAGATAGAGTATGGTAAGACACAAAAGAAGAAACAGGGTAAGTACATGTGCGTTTACCTTTACGAAGAGCAATACGAAGGTAAAGGCTAGCATTAGGTGATAGTGAGGAATCTGGAAATGAAGCAAAATGGGTTGGGTCCATGTCCTGACTGATAGCAGATGCCTCAATAGAATGATGCACACGTAGAGAATAAACTTGACGAATAACAAGTCGAGAGGGAGGAGAAACTACATGTTCACTGATAGTATAAATAAGAAAATTGTCCCCTGAATTGGTAAAGTGTGAAGAAGAGGACATGGGAGAATCAAAGAAAGGTGTATTCTCGAAAAAGGTCACATCAGCAGATACAAAGTAACTACCTAGAGAAGGAGAGTAACAACGATATCCTTTTTGTTCATGAGAATATCCCAGAAAGACACATTTAAGAGATTTAGGATCTAGTTTCAAGACTTAAGGTCGTATGTCTTGAACAAAGCAAGTACCCCAAAAATTCAAGGACTAAGAGGGAATAATGTAAATGAGGAAAAGAGAAGGGAATATGGAATTTGACTATCAAGAACAGAGGAAGGCATTCAGTTGATTAGGAAATAAGCAGTGGAAATAGCATCGGCCTAGAAAACTTTTGAGACCTGTATATGGAACGTTAGTGCCCGGGAAACTTCTAATAAATGATAGTTCTTTCACTCTACTACACCATTTTACTGAGGGGTAACAATACATGATAACTGACGAATAATTCCATGCTGAGAGAGATAAGACTTAAAAGTATGAGAAACATATTCTTTAGCATTATCACTTCTTAAAATGTAGATAGATTTGTCGAATTGAGTCTTAATTTCAGCATGAAAGACACAAAATATAATAAACAAGTCTGATCGAGATTTCATAGGATAAAGCCAAGTAACCTAAGAATAATAATTAATAAATGTCAAAATTACAAAAACCAGATTTGGACGAAACAGGAAAAGGACCCCATACATCAGTATGCATCAAGTAAAAAGAAGACTCAACTCCTTTATTTATTCTAGGAGAATAAGATACTCTGTGATGTTTAGCAAATTGACAAGCTTCACACTCTAAGGTAGATTCTCATTAAAGACTAGGATATAACTTTTGTAAAACTGGTAGAGACAAATGACCAAAACGATAATAAAATTACAAAAGGGAAGATGAGCTTGTGCAAGCAATCGATCGAGGTACGAGTTCAGAAGTCAAATCAAGAGCATAGAGATCATTCACCAGATACCCTCTACCAATAATTGGCTTCATCCCAAGATCCTTAAAGAGACATCAATTGGGATAGAAAACAACATAATAGTTGAGACTTTTGGTAAGCTGGATGACAGATAATAGATTAAAAGAAAATTGTGATAAACATAAAACATATGATAATATGAGAGATTTTGTTGGGTTTGTTGTCCAATGTCCAAATACAGAATTAGTAGATCCATTGGCTAATGTAACACAAAGTAAATTAGCATTAGATCAGAAAGAAGAGAGGATACTTGTGTTGCCAATCATATGATCAGTAGCACCTGTGTCGGACCCCGATTCCGAAGCCCGACGGTCCCGAGAGGTGAGCCCTGCTGAAGCCCATTCCCGAGACCTGAGACCTTGCTGAAAGCCCTAAAGGTGTCAGTTGCTGTCATTTCATACTGGC
>JAOSBP010000006.1:26855213-26869895 GCA_027563825.1 Erythroxylum mucronatum | reverse complement strand
TTATTCATTTATTACACTTACTCATTTAATTCCATTTAATTTCATGCCATCTAACTAATTAATGACATCTTGCTTTATTAACCACTTAATTAACGCTAACTCAATTTAATTAATTTAATCATGCTTAATTAATCATAAAAAAAATTCGGGGCTAATAACCTGAGTCAATAACCTAACTACGAGATGAGGTGGAGAGACAAGCAGCAGGGTTACCTATATTAGCCAAAGCTAATGTAGTAAAGGTTGGCTGCTGTGAATCATAAGTGGCCAAACTTTGTTGATGGGCATTGGCTAAGTGAGCATACTCATCTGCCGAAATTGTGACAAAAGGTAAGGATGACTAAGGAAGCGATAGGATGCCATCCTGAGTAGCCATATTTACAATTTTCTGTTATTATTCTGACCTGAGTACTTGGGAGGCTTACCATGCAATTTCCAACTATTCTTCTTGATATGCCCCTCGACTCCACAGTAATTACAGATACGAGAGTTGCTACTATTCCCAGCAACAAAACCAGTACTATATCCACCTTTGCCACTATGATTAGCATTTGAAATGTCATTAACCAACGCCACTGTGTCATTGGGCACCATATTAGAAGTCATGTCACCATCTTTACAAACTCGAAGCAAACGAGCATATACTTCCGTAAAGGAAGTGTCTAACTAGTTAACAATTGTGTCTGTACCACGTCATATTAAAGACCCAACCCTGTTAAGAAACATTGTACCACAATTTGCTCCTACTGTTCTTGCACTTGTTTTATGTTAGCAACAATGATTTTCTTTAAATGCTAGTTTCACTTCAGTATAATATTGAAATAGGAAGCGACCTTTTTGTTCCGCTCGATAAATCTTTAACAATGATTCATGAATACAGGACAGATTTTGTTTGCAAGCATATAGAAATTCCAAATATTCCCATAGTTCTTTTACACTATCATAATGATTCACAACATCATCAACAGTTGGGTTTAGAGTATTCTGGATTTTATTAAACAATTGATAATCGTCCATTAACCATTTCTTTCAAGCAGCAACATCACTCTTAGGAGGCGGATTACTAGTTAAGTGATCTTCTAAATCTACACTAGTCACTGATCTACGAATAGTCCTTTTCCATTGTGCATAATTTTTTCTTCCGGTCAATTTTCTATCAGTGATTTTGGATGAACCCAATGTAATTTCGATAATAGTCTTCTTATCATCACTCATATCACTACCCTTAGCCATTTAAATCAGTCCTAAATGACAATATCAATTAAATAAAGAAGGAAAAGAAGAAGCAACCTCATGGCAGAAAACTGGAATCAATCAGAGGCACACACACCAAAAAAGAGAGCAGGAAGGGTTGTCACCTTACACCAACACAAATCAGCAGTACCCGGAAGCAACTGACGGGATATTTAGACAAGAATAAAGGAGGCAACCCCAGAGGAAGAAACCAGTTCGGCAAACGGCAGCTCACGTGCCAGGGCATAAAAAGGACATCTGGGAAGATGGCAGCGTGTGTGAGTCAGGCGCTAGAAATCTGACAACCGAATTTGAAGAGATGGTCGGTCGACACCCGTGAAGTCTTGTAAAGGAAGAGGTGAGAAAAAAAAACTCTCACAAATGTGCTACACACAAACCCACAATCATGCACTGCCTCATTGGGCAAAAAAACAAAACGAAAAAAATAGTTTCGAAAAAGAGACCCAAAAACTCGACTAGGCTCTGATACGATGAGAAAGCAGAGAAGGTGAGAAGCATGTTCTTCATATTTTCTATTAGAATTATACAGGTATTTATACAAGAATACGTAGGCTAGAATAGGAAAGTAATTCGTATGATTATGCCAAAATCCGTATACCTATGTTATTTACATTAATTGTATAATCCCTATGAATCTGTTATCGTTTATAACAGTTATTTACAATTGTTATATTTTGTAACAAGTCTCGATAGAACAATAACTAGTAGTAGTGTAGGCATAATACATAAATGTATTATAAATCTTATAATTATAATCTCATTTTCAATTCACTTAGGGAAGAAAAAGACTCGGAATAGTCAATATATTAATAATACTATAGAAAATTAAAAGGAAAGCCCATTCTAACTTTGACCTAATTCCTATCATGTTATTTACTGTTTTTGATGCTTTTTCTGCTAGTATGTTTCTATAATGATGAGGTGTCTAAGTGGTAAGGATTATGTCATAATATGCGAGTATATCAAAGGCAAAGAGAAGGTGTGCAGGTCTGGGAGTGAGACACCTCTCGCAATTTGCCATTGTCAACTTCTTTTATGCTTTTCATTAGTGACAGCACCGCCAGACCCAATTTTCTCTTCTTATTCTCTCTCCCAATATGCCATTGTCAACTTCTTTTATGCTTTTCATTAGTGACAGCACCGCTAGACCCTATTTTCTCTTCTTATTTTTTATTGTCTTCATTGTTAAATTACTATTCCATTGAGTTTCTACCAGAAAGCTAGTTGAGATGGAGCTGAACAACAAAATGATTCAGTTTAAAAAGGTTAGTGAAGTCTTCTTTGCTACTATGGAGGGGAAGTAAAAACAAGTTCGATCTTCTCCCGGTATCTCTCCATTGTGTGATTACTGAAAAACTGGACACTGTAATTGTCATTGCTGGTACCAATATTTCCTTGCATAAGGATCCATCCCAACTTATACTAGCTAATATTCATCTTCTATAGGATTTTTGTTCAAGGAAATATTTATTACTTGAATGCTTCATAGACCACTATCCCGTTTCCTTCTGGATTTTCATTTTTGAAGCCATTAGCCTTATGTTGGCATAAAATTCAAGCTCATATGGAAAATTACAAGGTTAAGGTTATTTTTCAAAGAAAAAGGAGGTTCTAAATGTGAAGTTCTGTCCTGACCTTTTTAAGTTTCGGGTGCAGTAAATGATTTCAGGCTAATGTCACTACGGCTAGGGAGTTCAACAAACCAAAAGTTTGCCGAGACGATGCAAATGCAACCCTGCAAATGGGAAAACTGTTAGTTATATGCTCAACCATGTAGCTACCAGGCAAGCTTAACATTATACTTTGTAGCTGATGTGAGGCCGACTAGACTCTCCGCTATCAATTCCGTGGAGACCTCGAGACATTTAATTCTGAGCAACTGTTGATAGCTATTCATCATAAAATTCGGCCTCAAAATTAGCTAGAGTGAAAGGACTGTAGTTGGGACCACTACAGATTATAAACTCGAGGTAACTAATACTAGTTCATCAAAGAACTAACCTAGGATAAAGATTCATAGCATTGAAAAACATAAGATCTGCTGGTAATTGCATTCTTTACACATTATAAGCAGGTAATCACACTCAATTCCTTGCTTATGATCAATGGCTTTCTGAGAATCACTCAGTCAATAGAATACGGTACGGTCATGCCAAAGTAAAAAACTTAAAACTTGACAATGAGGCTTGCAGAATCAAACTGGGAGCATCCATGTCAATAAGGACTGGCTGAACCTTTATTTTCTTAGCAGGATCACCATAGAATAAGGACTTTCGCTGCTTCATACAAAGATAAAATAGCACTTTGGTAAATACATAACTTACAAATGTAATACTATAGAATTACTGCCAAACCAAAATAAATATCCAACTAAAGCAAACAATCACCTACCTTAAATTATGTTCTATAATACATCTTAGTCATTTTGACGTGTAAATATTACGATACTGTGATCCCATCTTTGTTTATGCTATCAGATTGTGCATCAAGAAGATTCTCCAGCGACCTGCCTTTTCTGCTGCTCACTCTGCCTGCTTCTTTCAGCAAGTCAACCAACCTTCTCTTTTCATCATCCACATCTGGATTCGCAGTCCCAAGCTTTTCCTCCCTAACCCCAACAACAAACTCCAAGATTTCAATTGAATCATCTAATCTGTGCCAAAGTAGCACAACATTAGTACCTCAACATGAAGCCTGCAATGCATTTAAACATTGAGAGAAAGAAAAGGACATGATTGCAACAGAAGACAAGCATTGTTACTTGGCTACAAAAGTTAGCATCAGGGAAAGAGAAGGATTCAAATTCATACATTTGAGTACTTAACATAGGTTACTGAAACGTTAACACAAACAATTTGTAATAAGATGTTTTATGAAAAATAACGTCAAACTGTTATAAGGAGAATATCGTGAAAAAGTTACAAGAATGGAGAGAGTTCAATTTAAGGCGAATGTCATGAAAAAGTTACAAGAATGAAGAGAGTTCAAACCTTCCCATTGCATCATATGTAGCCGCAAGATTGCTATAAACCCCAAGAGTATCAGGGTGATAAGGTCCACACTGTTGCTCTAAAATGCTTTTTGCTTCTTCAAACAATTGTGCAGCCTCATTTATAGCATAACGCTGGACACAAGTGAGGCCCATTTGGTTAAGTGCAACGCCAAAGAAAGAAGATTTCTTCTCTCCATTTGCACGGAGCTTTGAAATTGCACGATCAAAAGAGTTGTAAGATTCAGAATAGTTCCCCAGCATGTAGTGGATAACCCCCATTTGAGCTTCAATTCCAGCAATTGTACTTTGCTGACCAGGTGCATCACTGTATATGTTTAGTGCCTTCTGTAGCAACTTGATTGCCTGCTCAAGCTCATTCATTGATTCATAGATAGCAGAAACATCAGTGAAACCACTCGCAATTTCCTCTGGAGGAATACCAGAAATTGGCTTTTCATAGATCCGAAGAGCATTTTCACAATACGACTTAGATTCTCTTAATTTTCCAGTTCTGTTATACAAATCTGCCAGACGAATGTATACAGAAGCAATAGCTGGATGATTCTCTCCTTTAGTGGTTTTAAAGGCAGTAAGAGCTTTTTGATAAGCAAAAACAGCCTCATCATACCTAGACAAGGATAAGTATGAGTCTCCAATGCTACAATCAACAGAGCCTACCTCAGACTCCTGGCCATTTGCCACCATAGCCATGCTTGCCAAAACAAGATGCTCCAGAGCACCTTCATGATCTCCTTTTGTTTCACATATAAGACCCATGAGCCTCCGATCTGCTGCCTCTTCAAGAGAAGCAGGTGATCCATTCTCTTTATGAATGTCTAGAGCCATCTGGCAAAGCCTCTTAGCTTCATCTAACTGCAAAGCTTGAACATGGGCTTCAGCCAAGTACCTACAAGTCTCTCCTACCCTAAGGTCCATGTTTCCAAGAGCTTGTTTCTGGATTTCCAATCCTGTAGTGTAACAATTTACTGAACTCTCCAACTGCCCGAGCATAGCATGAGTATCACCAAGTTGCATGTAACCAGCAAATTTGGCAAGGGAGTGTTCTTGACCTTCCTCAATCACTGGAATCTCAATTGACTGCTGTAGGATTGGAATTGCCTCTGTATATTGGCCTATGCTGCAGTAAATTGCTGCAGTAACATGTAATGACATAGCCAACTCTAAACTTGGTTTCCCATTAGCACATATTTCAAATGATTTGGACGCTCGAATGGCTAGTTCAAGTGCTTTTTGCAGATTATCTCCCGAAGAAATCAAATCTCTTGCTTGTTTTAACAAATATCGCCCAAGATCTGGATTGTTTAACTCAGATTCAGATGAATCTTCTGTTCCATTCATTAACTTCAATGGAGAATTTCTCTGTTTCTTAATTGATGTCACTCCACCATTTGCCTTTTTCACCTTCTTACCATTCTGTTTATCAGTAGGAGGTTTCTTTGGTGGACTTTTGCCCTTTGGAATCAATTTGGATGATGCTTCAGAGTCCATTTGCAAATGACTAGCTTTCTTTGAGGAGTTCGAAGAAACAGAATTGGTGCTTGCAGGTGGGACCTTGTCCAATTTCCCTGACATCTTTTCCCTGGATGAACTTTCCTTCTTGGAAGAGGCATAGCTCTGAGTATCATCCTCTGGCTTGTTCACCTTTTCCTCTTCTTCTTCTTCCATTATCTCAACCTCTCTCATCTCTCCTCCCACAAGATGGCGCAGTTCTGAGTCAATTCTAGACTCTTCACCATCAGATCGAAAGCTATGTCTTGAGGGTGACTGATCAGAACTCTGCATATCACAGACGTTCTCATAAAGCTGCTCTATAGAGGGACATATTACTCCATCGTCAACAAGCTCATTAACAGCCACCCCATCAACGGGAACATTATGGCTACCACTGCAAGGACTTTGCGGACTCAATGTACGCTTAGGAGACCTATTTGAAACCGAACTTTCCTTAACGGGCACAGAATTTCCATTCGTTTCTTCTATTGCAACTTCCTCATTCATTCCATCAACGACAATTCCAGGCATCTTTATGCACCCAATAATCCAACACTGCAAATTTCAAAAGAAATTTCTGCAGTAAAAGAAATTTTCTGTCAGCCAATTGCCACAGCAGATCCAACCAAGACAAGTTTATTAAAGTACGTAAATCATTCACAAATGCATAAAAAGGACAGACGTGCTTGACAAAAGTCAATCAAAGCAGAATAAACAGCTACTTAAAATCACAAGTTCAATCCTTTAGCCTTAAAGCTTATGATCCAATGAAACTAACTTTCCATGTTTCGAAAAACATTGGGAAACAAATGTCACGTACAACATCCACCCTTTCTTAATCATATGCTTTAAAAAATAATCCATAAAACAGCACATCAAGTACCGACCTTAAGAATACCATAAACCAATGTAGGCAATAAGGAAACAAACCCAGAATCAAAATAGCAGCCGACAGAAGAAGTCGAATACAAAAAGGGACAAAATTTATAATCTTCGAACTGAGCGTCAAACTGATCCGATAACAGAAAACTTGGGGCAACATAAAAACAGAAGAGAGAGCAAAAATAAAACTACAGAACGAAAAATGAATTCAGCACCTTACAATCCTTCCATGGAAGAAGATTCTCCGGCGATATGCTATCTGGGTTTTAGACGAAAGATAAAAAAGTTGAGATATTTCTTTGTCCAAATATAGGCACGGGAAAGACTTCACCTTTGGTTTGTGTGTATATTATAAGCTAGAAGATAGAGAAAAGAAAAAAAACAAATGGGTTGGGTTTCTTGGAAAGAATGAAGGGCAACGATGGAAATAGAAAGAGTTAGTATCCATTAAAATGGGAATTTAATAAGGTGAAAAAATAGCTAAGAAAATAACTTTTTAGCAGAGTTGGAATGTCAGAGATGAAAGACAGTACTTTCACTCGCAGCGCGCGGGAGGCCTGCAACTACCGATCTGTTATCAGTCTGTTTCTTCCATTAACATTGGGTCTCGCCACGTGGCGAAATGGGTCCTTTTCTCCGAACCCAAAAAGACTGCTTTGACCTCGTTCGCTCATTTGATCGACAGATGTACCCTGTGGTTTATTTTTGACCCTTAGGCCTGAGCCGATGGTATGCGATTTTGGGTGGAACGTATGGATCATTTGCAGACACAAAGTCACATTCACGATACAAACTTACCCTCTTTTCATGCTTGAGATCTAAGTTGGTAAAGGTGTAAGCCACATTATCATGTCGTCGTGTGTGTTTTAAATCCTAAAGTCAGCAACCAGATTGTCATTTCAACTGTTATAAATAAACAAAATGATGCTTTTCCTTATCTTTTTCCCAATTCTTGCGATGTTTGAGCAGACAATCTTCTGCTTTAAACATATGGAATAAGCAGCAAAAGAAGAAAGTTAAAGCTGGCAGCAAAGTAAGATCTTGGTATTTATCCAAGCCTGTCGGTGGATGAAACTGAGTGCTGTAGACAGTATATGTTTAGAGTATAATATAATATAATATATTTGCCTTTCAAGTTTATTTAGGGATCCATGGTTTTGATGCTACAATTCTTAATTCATCGTATTCCATAAATGATCAAGTTAAGGGGTAAATGCATGCTTAAAAACTTCCTTTATCATCTTGAGTAGTGACTGCCTGTGTATAAAATGATCCCAAAGAGGTTGGTAGGAGAAGTTTCTACAGACATTACTTATCTCAGTAATCGTCTAATCAGTAACTCGTAGCTTTCTGAATATGATACATACCAGCTTGCAAAACATCCTCTTTTATGATGGTGCATTTATTGAATGCAGCAATAGCACATGAAGCTGTAAATAGCTTACCTTGAGAATGACATCCTTTATGGAAGTATTGATTGGTTGACCAAATACCTTGGAAATTTTCCATGGATAACTTACCGAGCAAATAAAAGACAAACCTTATTTAATGATTTGTGCAACAATAGTCGATTGATAGAGAATAGTTGGAGAAGAGGCTTAGTGGTTGATCATAGGTGATACGGGCAGCTTTGATGTGCTACAAGCAAGACGTGGTATGAAGTAAAGGCACTAAAGTTTCCAATAGAAAAATACGGTGAGCAACTTAGAGATGACGATGATCAAGCCTGGATTGACGAGGCATTCAATGAGAGTACAGAAGCAATTTGTGTGGTTTTAGTTTTAGAAAGAGATATTACATGTTATGTGTTTGGTACGTCGTATTGTTGTGGACTCCAAGTGGGTCTTAGGTATTAAATTAAATTATTGGGACCATTAGGCCTTCCTAACTTCTTGAATATTTAATGATGGATAAATAAACAATAAGAGTTGGTTGAGATACATTTGAGTTGACTGCTTATTTAAAAGTTCAAAACATCAAAAAATTGACAGCTGTGGGATTTGAACCCACGCCCTTTCGGACCAGAGCCTAAATCTGGCGCCTTAGACCACTCGGCCAAACTGTCTTCTTATGATGAAGTCAAAGTAAATCTTGTATAACAAAAATAAAACTGCGTTTAAAAGGCTTCATTTGCATAAAAATTCATTTTTATCTATAAAATTAAAATTATTCGTTTTGTATCAATGGTAATTAATTTTCAATTTAGATACGGGTAATATATCCCTTTTCTCCTTATTTTATTTTTCTAAATATCATCTATATTCTCATAACATATATTTAAATAATTTTATGTTGGAAATAAAAATGGTAAGAATAAAAAAGAAGTATTTAAAGATTCACAACAACGAGAACTTAGGGATAAAAAAACATGTGAAAAGAAGTATTAAGGAAGGTGATTCCTTTGCCTAAACACATTTACTTGCAACTTCAACCTATTTAAAATATTAGAAAAATAAATCAGGAACTCTTACATACTTCCCATATTCTCATTGCCATATAAAAATTTTGAGTACACAAGGAGAATGTGGTACATAAGCATCTAATTGCCAATAATAAGAGAAGCATGAATACAAAGGGACACGTGCGAGGAACGCATCAAGACGACATGCTAGGCTTTTGAATAGCAAATCTAGCCACCAATGCATCTTGCAAAACAGCTATGTGTCGGTGGCGGTGGAACAGATGAGAAGAATTCTGGATTCTGGTTGAGTGACTCTGAATAGCTCTCCAATGTAGCAACTATCTCATCAAAATGAGGCCGTTTCTTGGGATTTCTTGACCAGCATTTCTTTATGAGATTGCTAAATGCCTTGGGGCATGTATGAGGTAATGGAGGCCTAGCATTCTGCACAACAAAATTTTGCAATGTATTGGGTAAAGCAAAGTCATCAATTCAATGCAACAGATCAATTCAGTGTGTGAAGGAGAATGCTATTGCTACTCTTAAGCAACCATCGCAACTTCTGTAGCATAAAATCCATAGAAGACTAGAAAACATGTGTGAACGTTATACATGGTTCTTCAAAAGCATATAACTACTCGCAGAACAAAAAAGATCTTTTCTATCTTCTTGCTATGGTAATGGGTACTAAGATTAGTATCTACAAATCAAGAATTAGGGAAGTCCTCAACAAGTTTTTAGCACAGACAGTCCTGTATTTCTATCTTCTTGCTATGGTAATGGGTACCTAGAGCATCACTTTTCATGCCGGAGAATAAACCCCACATTAACATGATTCTGATGTATTATATCCACTTCCGGCCCTATCCCAGATTAGTGACCTTCACCAGTGGGGTCATTTCATGATGGAGAAAAAAACCTTTAAGAACTAACAGAAGACTATAGAGTGATCACAAATTTTGGATGTAAAACTGAAGACATTAAACAACAGAAACTGAACTAAAAAAACTTTACCTTCTGGCAGACAGCAAACGCAGCCTGTTCTGGAGTCATGTCATCAAATGGAATCAAAGCTGTTAAAAGCTCCCAAAGGACAATGCCGAAACTATAAACATCAACTTTCTTTGTATGCTGTTCCTCCTTTATCATTTCGGGGGCCATCCAACGATATGTCCCAGTGAATCCCTTGGCACTACCACACTGAGATTCAAAGCATGAGATACCAAAGTCAGCAACTTTGACACACATGTCTTCTCCTAGCAGTAAGTTTTCTGACTTGAGATCCCTATGAAGTATCCCTTCTGCATGAAGGTATTGCATCCCCCGAGCAATGTCAAGAGCTAGTTTGAGAACGAGGTGAAGTGGAACTGTATGTGGCTCTTGTTGATGAAGATATTTTCTTAATGAGCCCCCAGCCAAATACTCCGTGATAATACAAAACACAGGAGGCTTTTTACAACCTGCAACAAACTGAATGAAGAAAGCGAAAAGAAAAATAAAGATTGACGTCTGATAAACAAAGTTCACCACATGCCATTTGACTCTGGATTTCACAAGTTATGTGCGATGCAATGCCAATAAGGCCAGGAATATAAATGGAATCTATATGTAGATATTAAAAATGCGAAGATACATATAATAGGTCCTTCTAGTTTTACTATTCTTCACGCTCTCCTCGAAGTCTTCAAGCTTAGCTAATAATCAAATTATTTGGAGTTTCCCACAGAGTCAATCTGGAAAGACAACAAGCTTAGCTAGTACTTGCGACTATTATTTTCTGTAATAACTTTCCACAATTGCAGCCGTTTCTCCAATGAAAGTACTCTGATCAAGAAAGAATGCGAAGGATTTTAACCAGCACATATATCCACCCAATCGTGCTCACCCTCTCGCACCCTTGTCTCCTCATTTTCCCCATCCATCATCAAAGCCGGCATTCTTGGTGACACTTGAATTAAATGTCAGGTCCCGTAGTTTCTAATGGAACAAAATTACCGATTCTTCATCTTCTTTTCCACATTCTAAAGCTACAAAGTATGTTAACTGTCAATGAAAGAGTTTTTAATTTAACCCTCCATACAGAAGAACGATAATGGGGGAACAATAAATAATGCACGTTGATCATGTCATTGTAGGCATCCATTAAATGCCTATCAACCGCAATCGCAATAAATAAATTTGTCTATCAAATTGGTGCTACAAAATATGTTCCTCAAAAGCATTAACTTTTATTGTAAAACAACAGGACTAGAGTAACCACATCTTCCATTCTTATCATCGATAGACTGGTACTTGCATAAGGTCATCATTGCTGTCGAAGGAGCTTCAGTGTGTAAGATTTATCTATGCCTCTAACACCGAGCTAAGAATCATCAATGCGATTATAACTGAACTACAAATAAAGGATTCAACCAGACTCCAAGTGAAAAGTACAGTAAATAATTCCGTAAGTCAGTTAAAAAAACACAGTATATGAAAACATGCCAAGAAAGTAACAGAACTTACAGTGATGATATTAGGATGCCTTAACCGAAACAGCAAAGCTACCTCAGAAGTGAAATGCTTCTCCAGCATAGTAGCCAAGTTCTCATCTTCCTCAGGCTGGCTCATAAGCTTAATAGCAACATCTCGCTGCTTATATATTCCTCTATAAATCCTACTATGCCTCCCTGACGCAAATTTGTTACCAATGAACAGTTGGGACATATCAGCGCTCCAGTCTTCCTCTCCCTCCCCCTTAATCTCAGCCCCAGAAGAGACCAAATATTTTGACCAAGAAACTGCTCTATTATATTCTCCAAGAGAAAGTCTCGTCTCCGTTTTGACATTGCTGGATATTTGCTTAAAGCAGCGAAATTTCTTCATGGATTCCAATCAAACCATAACAGAATCATCAAATATAGTCTTTTTCACTTAAACACTTAACATATAACCAAGAGGAGCCGAAACGTATAGTAGTCAGTCAGTTCAACCGGAACCCAAAAGGGAAAGAAAATTCTTACGCGCTGTTCATCATTCTACATTTCGAATACACCAGCTATCCATGCACTGAAGCCCTGACGAGCACGATTTTGTCGCCAACCAACTGACTCTACTTGAATCGACTTGAGAAAATCAAACTACGCTCATATCCAACTTCCAGATCACGCTACAAAGACCAAAATCAAAACTTTAAAACTTCTTCACCAAAAAGGAACCTCGTCTTATAGATACAGAGAGACCCTTTTCAAACCCGGAACCTTAAAGATCAAAAACCGTAAAAAGAAAAGGAAACGAGCCAAAAAAGAAACTCTTCTGCGCAAAAATATAGCTGGCCAAAAGGACATTAGCTTTAGAAGCTACGCCATTGCACGCAGTTGCAGCAACAATTTCAACCCAAATGCTGGAGCTTGACAAAGTTCAGAACTTGCTTGTTGGGTTTCCAGAGAAAAAGAGAGAGAAAGAGCAGGTCGAGTTGGGATGACGTCGTTGTTGTTTATGGTGTGAAGCGCAGATGGAAATTGGTGGCTTTGTGTTCACTGTCTCAACTCTCAATGACCTGAAGAAAAAATCGTTCACAAGCCTCTGTCTTTTGGTCTCTCCAACTCACATACACACGCAAACAGGCGCTCTCTCTCGCTAACAGTTAGTAAGAAGTATCATTACACTACATTCATAACGTGCGAAGATCCACATCGGAGGAGACAGGGAGGGTCTTGCGATCATGACTTGTGGCCTTCCCTTTCCTCTATTTGCCCTTTCTTTCATTCCAAACTTCTCCTCTGCCATTGTATGGTTAGGGCACCACGTGTTCCTATTATTCCCTTTTTAACCAATTCACCCTCAATCCATTTATTTTCCAACGGCCGACTTATACAAAATATACTAATATGTCTATGTAATGTCCAATGTACTAATATCTTAATGTTGTGGCATAAGTAAACAATTTTAAAAAATCGGTAATGAAATTTATAGTTTTCTAATAAATAAAAATTAAACTATATTATTGGATTGCAAGGGGGTATTAAGGTGAATGGAATTGGTACAAGGAAAAAGGCTAAGTTGGTCATTTTAACGAAGCCATAATGTTGTAACAGAAAGGGTAAGACAGGGAGAGAAATTAGATTCGAAAGATGGACTGATGTACGTGTAAATTTAGTACTGTGTTGGGGGTGGGGTGGGGCCCACTTTTTTACGGAGAAATGAATGGACAATGGCCGTATGCTCATGGTCCTCTTCCGTATACGGCTTCATCCTTACTAATTTCGATGCAAATAACTCAAGTACCCCACGCACCCCTAAACACATTTATATATATAAGAAACCTGCCCACTAGGACTAGCTCCTCTGCGGACTGCAAGTACCAACCGAGTTGTGGTTGGCAATTCCTAGAGAAGAACCGGCAATACTTGAGACAACAACTAGGTGATGGGTCTACCTTGCCCCAACGCCAACCTCCGTTTTATTTTTATGTTTATTATAACAAAAGGTTTGACAATATTATTACCTGTTTGACAATTAACTTATTATATTAGTTGTTAGTAATTCTATCAGCTATTCGCTGATAACTGATTATATCAGCTGATTTGATCAATAAATTGTCTAAGTTATTTGTTATTTGATATTTGATAAAATTAGTTATTTAATACTCCCTCCTATTCAAAATAAATGTCGTTTTAGAGAGAATTTAATTATTCAAAATAAGTGTCGTTTGTGACTTTTTATGCATATTTATGATTTTTCTTCCAAAATTATCATTTAATTTTCCTCACATCTTAATTACATATGTTATATTTTCAAGGCACTTTAACATGTAATTAATAAGGGTATATCAAACATTTCATTAACTTTCTTAATAAGTGTGCATTCCTCTAAAACGACACTTATTATGAATCGAAGGGAATACTAGATTTCCTTAAATTTCACGTTTCAGCAAAACTGATCATTGATTGTTGATGACAAATTTTATTATATTTTAGGTAAGGGATTATGATGGACATAGACATACATAATATACACGGCCTCTTTATCGAGTGGAATTTAATAATATGTAAATAAGTGAGGTGATTAATGATGCATATGATGAATATGACAAAATTCTACTTTTTTATATTTCAGTTTCTTACAAATGGCATCAGAATAAGATGCGTATACATCTTAATTATGATCATTATCAAATTAAATTGAATTTTGTGTTTGTGTTGGATTGATTGTTTTTCATTATTTATCCGAAGAAAAAGTGATAATTATCAAAATGGTCATAACATCCAATTTAATACAAAAAAAGATAGGTATTGATTATTTTTATCATGTGTATCAATAATCTTCTGTGCAAGTATGATATTTTTTGTTGATTACTTATTCTCATCCTATAAAGGTTTATCCATAATTTAGTAGGTTTTCAAGTCTTATACGAACAAGGCAGAAGAAAAGATAGTTAATAGGATTTTTTTTTTGGTAAATCAATTAATAGGAATTTTAGAAAGACAAAGAATGGCTATTATTATTTTTAGTCGATGGACCATAAAGATGCACGTTACATGTTAGAATTCATAGAAGAATAAAATTCCCCAATATTAGACGAGAAAAAAAGGCAACATTAAAACTTTGTGGAATAAAATCAACCTGAAATCAATAGACATAGTTAAATCCTATTGTTCCC
>JAOSBP010000006.1:26834601-26846720 GCA_027563825.1 Erythroxylum mucronatum | reverse complement strand
AGAATAAAATAAAATTTATTAAATAATTAATGATAATATTTTTATATAATTAATAATAAATTGTATATAATTAATAATAAAATAATGAAACTTTTATTGCAATTTTTATTATTTTAAAGTTATAAATATATGTAATTATTTGTCACGGTTATGACTTAAACCGTGACTCTTTAATTGGACATGATCTATGTTTTATAAGCATAGTATTAAACTTCTTATAACAACCATTTTAATATTAGGAGTATAATTGTCATTTATTATACAGTACATTCAATTCTGTTCATCTTCTAAATAACATTTCACTATATTACATTATGAACTATTCCATCTCTCCCAACTAACTTTTCACTATATCACATTTCATTTTGTTATAAACCATTTCGTTTAGTTTCACTTTTTTATATTTCATTCCTTAATTAACATCCAACCAAACAAACCCTAAAAACTGCTAGCTCGTACCAGTAATAGAATATGTGTTGAGGGCTCAAATTAGCCCTTTTCTCTCATTTGCTTCACCCAAAAGCAGTGTTCCGAATTCCGTACCGTACCGGCCGGTACCACCGTACCGGTTGAAATCTGAAACCGGTACGGGTTTAAATGTACCGGGAACAAATTCCGATTGGTACCGGTCGATTCCAGTAGGTACCGGCCGGAACCACTAATACCGGCGGAACTAGGGACCATTCCGCAAAAAAAAATAATTTTGGGACTATTTTAATTTTTAAAAAGTTTACAAAATAGTCCATATTGATATATTATATAGTCCATAATATATCAATATGGACTATTTTGTAATTTTTAAAAAGTTTAGGGACTATTTTATAAATTTAAAAAATATCCCGAAACGGTACCCGGTACCGACCGGTACCGGTACAGTTCCGTTCCAGAGCTCAATCTGATACCAGGTCCGGTACGGTATTCAGAACATTGCCCAAAAGTCCTATCTCAACTCTACTTATGTAGACAGTAGACCCAAAACCACCCTATGTTACCAAATCTCCGAGTAAGAAAAAAGAATGATAAGATTACCAAAATTAATGGGTCTGATTTAAAATTAAATTTAACAAAATATGTATTTTTAATTTATATGCTTAAGTCTGATCCCACTAATTGCCACCGCTAGACATAGTTATTGCACTAAATTGTAAGCGCTAAGAAATATGACTTCTTTGACAAATAATTTGTTAAGCAAATGGTATTTATCTTTTCTAGATTTCAATTTTGATCCTTTCGGTAACAATATTTTTTTAAGCAAATGGTACTTACCTTATCTATATTTCAATTATGATCCTTTAAAAAATGCCACCAAGGTCAGATTATAGAAAATTACCAAATTGATGTTAATATATAATCCATGCCAATCTTCTCTCTGCATTTTCCAATAATGAAACAAACCAAGGTGTTGGGAAATGTCGCACCATGGTCTTGTAATGTCCTTGGGCTATTCTCCAAGAAACTTGGACCTAAAAGCTAAGACGATGGGCTAGACCTATACGTCCATTCCAAGAGTTGATAAGTAGACTTGGATTTAGTAACCTGGTCAGGTCCAACCTAGTTCAAAGTCAATTAGCTTAGTTAGAACTGATTTAGGCTCAGAAGGTTTACTGCATCTATACTATGCTATGATGCATTTGCCAGGCAGTCAAGAAGGCCACAAGCTCCATTGATAAGAGTCTGAAGCTTCTCCAGAGGAAATGAAGAAGATAACATATAGAAATATATGAAGAGAACTGGACGTGTCATCTGTGTGTGGCCAAAAAAGGATGAGAGGCTGCGGAAATTTCATTGTGCATTTTGAGGTGTGTATTTATTGCAACAGTCTTAAATGAATGTGTAAGGGGGAAATTTAATAATATGTCATGGGGTTGTAGAATTGGTATGGGTCTATGCATTGGCATTAAATTGGAAGTAAGACGTGCAAGTTTTCAAATTTTTGTTTGGGTACAACTTACAAGGCTCCTTGCTCTCGGGATACTAGGGAGGACTAGATTGTACGCAGTCTTCTTTTTATTATCATTACATTCAATCTAAAGTCGCGTAATAAAGTGAGATTTAAGGAGGTTTGATAGTACACAACCATACCTCTACATAATAAAAGGGCTATTTTCGGTAAATTCACATGCAAATATGACAATAAAAAAGTGATGAAGTCATCTCTTTATATTTTTACAAAAAGACTATCTCTGTGACCTGAACTTTTGACTTTATGGTTACAAAAGAGTAAACTGTAACATTGGTAGATGATATTTTAACTAATAATGTAAAAAAAAAATAGGATTTAAATTGGTCTTCAAACTTTACTGAAAAGTCCAATTAAGTTTTATAAAATTACTTTTATCAACGAAACATTTGATATTAATTTTAAAATTAAATTAATTCAATTTTAATATATTAAATTGTCATTAATGACTAAAAAAAGAACTAATTTGCTCTACCAAATAAAATTAAACAATAAATAGATAATTTTTATAATTTTAAAATTTTAAACTAACAAATTTTGTTTATTTTGTATAGCAAAAGGCAAAGAATTCAACTTTTAATTTCAATTTTGAGGATAAATTTTACTCAACAAAAATATGCAAAAATCATTCCCTAGAAAAAAATTAAATCACTAAAACATACACTTTCATGTAGGTCAGGTACGACATGAAATTTTGTACTAGATTCAGCTTGATTATTTTTTTAATTTTTAAAAAATTGAAAATATTATTTTACCAAAGCGACGCCATTGTATATAAAAAAATTTAAATTTTGAGTTAGATATTTCAAGCTTGAGCCCATGATAAAGTAACTATCATTTTAAAACTCGATAAAACTTAATTCAAATTTATTACAAGGCTATTTTTACAATATTTATTTTCATGAAATATAATTTCACGTGATCTGAAACTCAAATAAACTTAATTTCGGTTCATTAAATTTGGACCGACTTGAAACTCGAATCAACTTAATTCCGGCTCATTAAATTTGGACCGACTTGAAACTCGAATCAACTTAATTCTGGCTCATTAAATTTGGACCGGCCCATATCAAGTTGAGATTTTTTTTAATCATCTCTACTTCCATGAAATACAACGTGACAAGATTTTTTACTTTTTGTTTTTTCCTTATCGTGTTGTGCTAACCGTACATTTGAAGATCGATTAAATGATATAAGACAATATTCATAAAAATGGTTGGAGAATAAGAACATAACCCATTAAAGAGATTGACCCCACAAAGCGAAAGGAGTGGTTGGTGTGAATTACTCTTTTATTTCATTCTCTTGTTTTACTCCTGACTCTGGACTTGATAATGCCCAAGTCCAAACCATATAAACCAAATGGATGTTAGAACCCCACAGATGATAAGAAACTGTTAAAATACTCGCGATAGAACGTAATTACACCGATCATGTCAAACAGGAATTTTGGATATGTATATAACAAACAAAAATATATGCCTATGTTTGGATATGTATATAACAAACAAAAATATATGCCTATTGGCTCGTCAATTTTATTATCTATTTTGATTTAGGTGTCATCATTTTTTTACCGGCCCCTTCAAAATGCGCCTCGATCTTTCTAGAAGATATCATTGGGATTAGCTTCCCGCGATCAATCACGTAATTTATAGTGTTTCTTTTCTCTTAATCAAAAAATATATATATATACTTAGTGGGCGCTTGATTCACAGTAGGTAATGAAAATGAAAATGAAAATGAATATAGGGAGGAATGGGAATGGATATAATCATTATAATTATGATGGTTGGTTAAAATGAAGAAATGATTACCATTACCATTAATAGTGGTTGGTTTGTAAAAAATATTGTAATTAATTAATTACAAAATAAATTATATTTTAATTAATGAATGAATTATATTTTAATTAATTATATTTCAATTAATTAATGAATAATAATATTTTAATTAATTAATATTTTAATTAATGAATAGTTATATTTTAATTAGTTATATTTTAATTAATAATAATATTTTTAATTAAATATAATGTAATTAATAAAATAATAATATTTTAATTAATTATATTGTAATCAATTAATTAATTAATTACAATATTTTAATAAGTTATAATAATATTTTAATAAGTTATATTTTAATAAATACTAATATTTTAATTAATTCAAATATTTTAATTAGTTATAATAATATTTTAATTTGTAATATTTTAATTAGTTATATTTTAATAAATAATAATATTTTATTTAATTACAATATTTTAATTAGTTAGAATAATATTTTAATTAGTAATATTTTAATTAGTTATAATAATATTTTAATTAGTTATATTTTAATAAATAATAATATTTTAATTAATTATAGTAATTAATTAATTATATTTTAATTAATGAATGAATTATATTTTAATTAATTATAATGTACTTAATTAATAATAATAATATTATTATTTTAATTAATTAATTGTATTCAATTAATTAGTATTAAAAATATTTTTAAAAAATGAGTCTACTAAGGAATGAGTTTCATTCCTCTACCAAATGAGGGGTAAGGAGGATTACCCTAAAGTGGGATATCAAATCATTACCCCTATAATCATAATCAACAACCAACCACTTACTTTTCATTCCTTACCCATTAACTCCTTCTCAAACCCATCAACCAAGCACCCCCTAAATTCTTTCTGCATCATTACACAAATATATAGAGAGAAAAAAGAAAGAAATAAAAGAGAGGGAAGAACAAGCTTACTTTTATGGGGCTATATAGGATACCGGTTAATAGCAATGTAAAATATAGCTTTCTTACTCCTGAAACTAATTGGTTAACAAGTATACAATAAGATGATTAGACAAAAAACAAGAATTGTAAAGACTAGGAGTACTTGGCAATTGTTTTGACTATAAGGTTGATGACTGAATTTTAAAGACTGCAAATTATAGAACACAAAACTACAATAAATTTAGGAGATTTGAAGATAAAAAACGTAGATTTAGGAGATGTTGGACCTAATCAAAACTGTAATAGATAATTTATCTATCTTTTTTGTTGTCTTCACAAAAGTAAAGTCTAGGATACAATTACTCATTTTATCAATTCATAGTCATTATCTCCCCAATGCATATATAGAGAATTACCTTTTAAGTTTTCTCTCTTTCTTTGCATTTTCTTTTATCAAACCTTCAAGTCTTGTCTTATGTGATGTTTTATGTTAAACTTTAATGTGTGTTTTTAATGTTTTAATGAGTTACAAGAACCAATTTGTGTTGTTTATCAAACTTCTTTTTTATTGATATACTTGAATCAATATGAAGTACTATTCTTTACTATTTCAAATTAATCAATTTGCATATGAGATTATATATGTTACATGAGTAATGATGTTTTAATGTAATTAAGTATCTTGAAGAATAACTTAATAATGTTTTGATGCTCCTATATGTTGACTGTTTTAGATGGAAGAGCATATTCCTTCACTGGAGAGTTTTAATCTAGTACCAAATATTATGTCAACGTAAAGTTCTAATCTAATACCAAGTGAGGAAATAATTCAAGTTGAAGGAGTAGGTTCATTGAGAAGGGATGTTTCGAATAACTTTAACAAGACCAAATTAAGGGATAAAGTAGACAAGGCTGAGTGTAAGCATTGTCAAAAGATGATGGCTAGGGGTGGTTCTAAAAGTGGAACCTCTCATTAAGAGACACATGGAGTTGTGTAAAAAAATGGAAGATTGTGTTAGGAGCTCAAACATTTTCGACCCCTAACCTAATGAGACATAAGAATGAAATGACAACCATAAATTATGACATCAATAAATCAAAGTTTTTTTTAGCCAAGATAATCATCAGTGATAAAAAATCACTCTTCATTATCAATATAAAAACTTTTAGGATGTTGCTTACCTCACTCCAATCGACCTTTGACATTCTAACTAAAAATACCATGAAGAAAGATATTTTCAATATTTGCAACGAACAAAAGAAAGAAATATTAAAGACATTGTCAAGTATTCACAGACGGGTGCTATGATACCAAATATGTGGATTACTAATAATCAAAAGACGGGTTATATGACAATGACAACCCACGACTTTATGTAGTCAATTATTAAGATAAATTATATTCTTTAATATTATTATCATTTATTTATTAATTATGCTATAATTGATATTTGTTCATATTTTTAAATGTTAGGTTTATTTATGTACTGACATCATATATAAGTGAAAGGATGACAACCGTATTGATGGATTGTTTAATAGCTTAGAACATCGATATTATGTTGTCGACTATAACTCTCGATAAATGTAGCACAAATGATGTGATAATAAAAAAGTTAAAGAAACCAAGTTATGGGTTGGGAGCTTGTTGGTTGATGGAATGTTATTCCATATGAATTTTTTTTACGTATATCATGAATTTGATTAAGAAGGATATGTTAGAGGCTATAAAGGAAGCAACTGAGACAATTCAGAATAACATTATTTATTAGAGTAAAACACCTAAAAGAGTTGAAACATTGAAGAAATTGCACGACAACTGCACAATTCATGCATGAAGAAGTTAGTTTTTGATTATTCTTCAACCTTAAAAAAATTCAAGTATTGGAGTCGGTAACCAAATATGTTGATGTGTTTAGTAGGCTGAAACAAAGAGATTCTTAACTTCAGCTTTAGTTCATAAGACTGGCGTTGATGTGTTCAGTTTAATGATTATAACTACGACTGGACAAGTAATCAACTTCAGCTTTAGTTCATAAGACTGGTGTGAATTTCACATTCACAAAATTCATTAAAGAAAAAAAAAGACTAGGACTTTTTTACAATAGGATGGAGTTAGACTATTATTTGGAGGCAAATGTTGTGAACAAAATTAAAAATGTGGAGTTCGATGTTTGCTACGGTGGAAGCTATATAGAAGTGCTTTTTTGATCATGTAAGTAATTATGTGAGACCTTTTAACAATTCTAGTATATATTGTTGCTTCATAGTTTATTTTTAATACTAACAGTTGGATAATTAGTCCTCATCATGCTCGACTTTATCACAATACCGTGGAAGCTCATATATATGTCAAAAGTTGATTAGATGATGAAGATATTTAGGATATAAACTCCATTTTTATGATATATTAGTTTTGTTTGCCTTAATATTTTTAACAATCATATATTATATCTATTATTGTCTTTTTATATTAATACAGTTACAAGAATGAAGATCAATCTTCTAACAAAAAATTTCTTCAAACAAATATTCAATGATAAAACGATTAACTGTTGATTATTATGTGTTGAATATTCATTTAATACAATGTTTGCATAATTAGGTATAACTTACATAATAATATTTCTACGTATGGATGAACTTGTGTGAACTATTGGTGATTCTGATTATAACGATTAGCTACCTCCTTTCCTCTGCAATTTTGTTCTCTTTAGTCTTAAGTCTTCAATTTGCTATTTTTGTTTGATTCCTTTGGTTTTTTACAATTGCAGGTATAAACTTTTACTTATGTGTATTTATGCATGTTAACAAAGAAAACTATGTACTGTTGTCTTTGCCTATTAGCTTAACCACTCTCTAGCTATAATTGATAATTCTTTTTTACTTTTTGTATCTTTTTTCATTTGGATAATAATAACACTATGATACTCTTTTGATAATAAAATGATTTTCGTAATAGTATCGTGATACTTGTTACATAGGCAAACTTTTAAAGTGATATTATTCTTTTATATTTTGAATGGACCAAGTATCATTATAGTGTTAGACATAGACAAGATAACAGTGATTACTAAAAAAAGATAATAGTTTAAAGTGATATTAATTTAAAAAAATTAAACAAATAAAATTTAATTATTTTTTCAAAGGCAAGACATTAGACATTTGGACTTAACAATAATAATTTAATAAAATAAAATAAATATGAATTCTTTATTAGAGATGAGATAGTTTAACTAAAATAAAAAATTAAAATATTCAAGTCTACTTTTAAAAATTGAACTTAAGGCCTATAATATTAGACTTCAGTAGAAAAATCAATTACGTAAATAACACTTTTTTTAATATAAAATGACACGTAACAAAGTATGTTATAAAATTTTTAAACAATCCTTTTACTTTAATTAAATATTATTAAATTATTAAATTAAAAAAAGGTTCAATTAAGCTTCAGACTGGAAAAGCCTGATTAGGTTAGAGTTCATGCCCCTATCTTGATTAGGTATCAAGTTGGGTTTGAGCTTAATTAATAAATTTTGAGTTGAGCTCAAGGTAGGTAGTGCCCGAGCCCAAATCGGCCTGGCTCACTACCATTTTTATAAAAAAATCATTACAGTAATTACTCTCTTATTATGTTTATTAAATCAAATAGTATCGGTATAATATTTTAGATTATACTCAATATTCTCTTTGTATTTTACAAAGAGGTTGTTACCCATGCCTTTCTGATTACAAAGGAGTAACTTTATCAATTGCTCCAAAGCTCACTCTCATAAAAACTGGGCCTGATATTGAATAAACATCTCTAAACTAGCCAAACAGTAGTTTCCCCCTTTTTAGCTTTAACTTCATAGTATCAAAGATACAAGCTCTTAGCTAATGAGCGAAATTATTGCCTTTTATTATTGAAATTATTATTATAAGATTATGGTTAAAGATACAAAGAAAAATATTATTGCTAATTTAGAAGATCGCTGACAGATTAACAATTTAGACAGTCCTATTATAAGCTTGGATAGAACAAACTATAGAGCCTAGCTTCAAGCAATGATAATCGCTCTTAGACTAAAAAACAAAGTTGGATTCACAAATGGCAAGATTGCAAAACCAATTGTGGATTTAGAGGATTTTGAGAAGTGTTAGTAATGTGACTTAATAGTGACATCCTAGATTCTAAGCTCAATTTCTAGGCATCAGATCTTCTGTCCCACTAACCCTAGCCCTATTCCCACAACAAAACGTCGACATTTTAATAACTGATAGCTTCCACTTTGTTTTCACCTAAGCCAAGCCAAACGTCTCCTCCTTTTTTCGATTTTGCTTCTCACTTTATTTCTTCGATCTTGCTCTTAGATCCGTCTTCTATCTTTGTTCTATTACAACCGCCCCTCTTCTTCACACAAAGACATCTTTCTCTCTATCAACTACTCACGTACTTTAGGATTTGGTGTTCCAAGTTTAAGAAAACAGGTGCTTTGACCACTTTTAAGGATTTGGTCTTCTTGGTTTTGGTTGATTGGAGATGGATAGCTCGGAAGAAAGAGTTATCGTCGTAATCATGGTCGGTGGATCCACTAAAGCTATGGACTTTGTATGAAATTTCTCATTTTCTTTGTGGTGTTTTGCATCGCATGTCTTCAGCTCTCTCTGTGGAAATATTCTGCCTTTCTAAAAAGTAGTTTCAGAGCGATCAAACATGCCTATCTCTCATTCCATTTTTTCTCCTCTCATTAATTCAATGACTTTTATCTTCTACTTTTGGTATGTGTGAGTGTTAATCATGCCTGTTCTTGTTCTTTGGAGATACAAAAGGATTATGTTTAAAAGGTGGAATCGTCGAGAGTTCTGTACTGTTCTGGTGATGTTTTAGGTGAATTTCATGTCAAATTCTTTCTGTCTTCCAAATCATTTTTTCCTTTGAAGTGTCAGCTGATTGATCTTTTAAGACAGTTATAATCACCTGTACAGTCATAAACAATTATTCCTATTCGAGATTTGTAATTGCCTCTGAAGTGAATTTGCCTGGAAATACATAGAAGTGTTTCTGAAAACAACACTCTCCCTCTGCCATCTTTTAGTTGTTTTGTAGCTAAATTGTTATCTTCTCCTTGTTTTTGGTCAGACAACCTTCGACATAATTGTATCAAGGACTTGTTTTTCTTTAAAATAGAGATTCTTCTTGAAAGAATTTGGCTTTGGCAGCATTTGTATTTATGTGACTTCAATTGACTTTTAGGCAATTTTAGAGTTTCAGTTCTATTTTAAGCCTTGTTAAACCCACACTCTCTCCTCTCCACACATCTTCATTCACTCTTTAAATCACCAAATATTTTCAGTGTCTGCCACTAGTCACCCACTGCCATCGTGCCACCGCCCGTCACCCACTACCATCACGTCATTCTCCACTAACCAAGCCCAACATTTAACATTGTGGAAAACTTCCTCCACATTTGTCTCTTCGCCTGGCTGGACTGTCACTACCTCAGGTAGGATCACCTGCGGACATGCTCTCTCCACCGTCGTTGTTCTTTTTCAGTCCACCATTGCCATTACTCGTCGAGTAAATTGCAGAAATACAGGATTTTCAGACCCAGATCTAGATCCAGATCCAAATCCATCTGATTGACTCGACCTAACCTGACCCTAACTTAATTGCAATTTTTTATTTTTTGTGTGTGTTTTAGGTTGCTTGTTTCTGCTCTAAATTGCAATTGCATTGTGTTTTGGTTGTGTCATGTGTGTTTTGTGAATGGTTTCTAGAAAATGCATTAACCAATTTGGATTTGAAAGTTGAAATTATTTGTGTAAATTGTATATAGTTTAATTTCAATAACATTTAGGCATTATGAATTTATGAAGAAATGAGATTAAAATAATATTGTGTACGCATTATGGAAGAATATTTAAGTATGGTGAATTATGTACAATTCAAGAACATGTCATATTATTTATTATTTTAGTAATCATAAAAATGAGCTCAAATTTAATTCATTAAATTGTTAAATTGTTAATTAATTGATATGCAACATACAATTTACTAATTATTATTTATATATAAAAAGTATTTAACATATGATTAATCATTTAAATATAAGATTTGATATATAATTAAATCATTTACTACATTTACTTGAGAAAAATTAAATGTTTGTATTTTATATTGTTTATTGTTTTCATTAGAAAATAAAATTACAAATATTAATCTCATCATATGAGTAGCAAATACACATTCATCATCTTATCTTATAGGTATTTAAATATATAATAGAAAATAGTATGTGAATTTATGAGAGAATACTCATCACTCATCATAATGTAAAATTGTAAGTGTTTAAATCATTTTTACGATGTGTACATTTTGGCAATGTGTATTATCATAAAGAAAGATGTAAGATAAAGTCTATCTAGAATCTAGATATGCTTATAATTGAATATTGAATTTTTATAGTTATGTAATGATACTATTATTATATGCGAAAATTGTATTTTTGAATAAGAATTTAGCAATTTAATTTTGACACATGACTGCATTTATTTTTACAAATAAATGGAAGAAAGTTCAAGTACTCCTAATAATTCAACTACTTCATGAAGATTCAATGATCCAGCTTTGGCTCATGCTGGATTATTTCATGAAATGAAGAATCATACAATTTATTTGTTTTGCAACAAACATTTGAAAGGTGGAGGAATCCCCAGATTAAAATCACTTAGCTTGGGTCAAAAGATGATGTAAAGGCTTGTAAAAAAGTGAGTTATAATGTGAAATGACAAATAAAGACTTTACTTTAAGAGTATCAATATGAGAAAGATAAAAAGAAAAGATTAAATTACAAAATTGGTAGTGGAAGTTCTTTTATTAGTGGTCAAGATAATAGTGAGAATGTTGAAGGTGGTAGTATTCTTACCCAACAAGAAAGGAATGTTGTACCTGATGTTAAAAAAAGAAGAAGACAAATGTCTAAGTTTTTTGCACCACGAATGATTCTTGGAGCTTAGTTTTCAATCCATAGTGCCTTAAAATCTAGAGAAGCGACTCATAATATAGATATGACAATGAATGGATGATGGTATGATTCAGGTATAACATTCAATGCTTCCCAATCTCATTATTATCAACCTATGGTAGATGTTATTGCCTCTTACGGTCCAGAATATAAAACTCCTTCAATTGATGACTACAAAAACAAACTTCTAAGTAGCTCTATTTATGAAATAAAAAGTCATTGGGATGAAAGAACAATGACTTGGGCTACTTTTGGGTGTTTAATCATATATGATAGTTGGACAAATAGAAGACATGAGCCTATTATTAATTTTTTGGTTTATTTTACACAGGGGACAATGTTTTTTAAGTTTATTGATGCATCTGGCCTTGTTAGAAATGTTGATACTTTATTTGAAATATTTGATGAAGTTGTGAATAAAGTTAGGC
>JAOSBP010000006.1:26813785-26828748 GCA_027563825.1 Erythroxylum mucronatum | reverse complement strand
ACTACTACTACTACTACTACTACTACTACTACTACTACTACTAATAATAATAATAATAATAATAATAATAATAATAAATCAAGCTAGGTAGGAAAAAAAAGGCTTAGGCTAAATCCCTAAAAGGTAGGTACTATCTATTTATAAGTTTAGGCCAACAATAAGAGGAAAAAGTTAAAAGACTTGTGAGAACTACAAGGATCTCTTTATGATGGATCTTTTATTTGTATCTTAGTACGCTAAACTTTTCTATTGTAGGTCATATTCTCAGTAAGTTCTAACATTGCTACATCATTCTTGATCACCTCCTCCTAATTTTTCTTAGGCCTCCTTTTTTTTTTTCCTCTTACAATCTCTAAATATGATCTTCTTGCATCTTCTCACTAGAGCGTTTGAGTGTTTCTTCTTAACATGTCCAAATTACCTAAGCCTTGTCTATCTTAATTTGTCAATAATATTAGCTACATTTAATTTCTTCCTTACTATTACATTCATGACCTTATCTCTTTTAGTAAGGTTGTATATCTACCAAAACATCATCATCTCCGTCACCATCAGCTTATGATTATGTACTTGTTTGATAGGCCAATACTTCACCTTGTAGAGTATAACCGATCTAATTGCTAAGCGATAAAATTCTATATATGTAATATAATTGTAAATATTTTTGTTTCAAAGTTTCATTTCTAGTTGATTCTTCGACACAAACTATTGTTGTAAGTTGTAATACTTAGAGAGTCATGAATGTTTATTATTCTTTTTTATTTAATATTTTAATGTAATTATTATTTATTATATGATGAAATTGAACACTTAAGTGCTTTGTATTGTCCCTAATTTTATACTTGTATGATGATTAAATAATTTTTTCACATTAATTGTGATTATTATTTATGTGTGAAAAGTAATATTAATAAAATAAATAAATTGTTGTTATTTTAAATTTTTATTATTATAATTTTTGAAGAAACGGTTGATGTAAAATTATGTATTATAATATATTAAAGAACTATTTTACAATTAAAAAAAATTCAAGAACTATTTTATTTTTAAAAAATTACCCAAAGCAATACCAGATCAGTACCACTACATATCCATGCTGTTTTTGTAACATTGCTTTCAAGATGCATATAAATAATTCTTACCTTGAACTTTGCTGGTGTTTTATCCAAATTTCAGATCTAAGTTCTCAAGTCGTCTCGTCTAAAGATTAGAAGCTCAATTTTCCAAGATTGGAATATGATACTGACAGATGTGTCGTGAGCCACCACCTACTATCGTCCGGCACCCTTCTGTCATCTTCATCCAACTTCTATATCCTCTGCTCTGCTTCGTTTACTGATGAAACTGAATCTTCCACTCAAGAGTGCTTCTTGCATTGTTGTATCTTTATTTTCAAGGCGTCTCAGGTCTAGTGAACATGCCCCCTCGGGCCTCGGCCTAACTCTAATTCCAAATTGTTAAAGACTTCTATCCGATAAACCTTCTTTCGGTTTACAACGTGCAGATAAGGAATTATTACACCCGTCAGCCTCTAATTTTATTTACTATATCAAAAGGTCTCGTCCAACACAGAGTCTCTTCCTTCCCTCAAAACTAAAACTACGCTTGAATGCAACATTTTAATGCTTACCGAATTTTAAAGTGAAACTACAGATGAAGGTTTTCATTATAATTATTGTTCATATGTTTAACTAGTCAGCAAAAAGATGATTTACATGCTATATATCGAAAGAACGTGAAAGGGGATACAAGGAAAAATGCCCCTCATAACAAAAGTAGGCAGACCTTATTCTCTGTTGTTGCCAGATGAGTGGAAGGATGAAGCTACCGTCATTTCTCAAAAAAAACTGCCTCAGTGTCAGTGTCAGTATCAGTATCAGATGCCGACAAAAGTGGTTTACTCCGGAAGCCTCAACCGGTTGAACAGCAGAAGGAAACTTTGATCTGGGACAACATAAAGGAAACCAAGATCCGCACCTGCCCCTTTCACATAAGATCCCATACCCTATAGACGGAATAATGACATGAGGTTAGCAGCAAGAATAAAGCCTACCGCTACAAGATTCCACATATAGATTTTTACCTTCCCATT
This sequence comes from Erythroxylum mucronatum, assembly GCA_027563825.1. Classification (NCBI taxonomy): domain Eukaryota; kingdom Viridiplantae; phylum Streptophyta; class Magnoliopsida; order Malpighiales; family Erythroxylaceae; genus Erythroxylum; species Erythroxylum mucronatum. Next base: position 26,826,656 of record JAOSBP010000006.1, on the reverse strand, counting down.
TAGTTGCAGAAGTTCACCTTCAACCCACTGTGGGTTGCGAAACCCAAGTTCTGCAATTCTTCCTTCACCTTTGTATCTTGCAACCTAGACATACAGGATTTTTACAAACCTCTGCATTCACCAAATCAATACGCCCTAGACATATTTGTAATTTACATAAATGAATTGAATCCACATGCAACCCTATTTTTCTTTTAATTTAATATTCTAATAGGTATATCCTAGCAGAAAAAGCACAGGGTGGTAGAGTTAGAGATCAATATGTAAGTAAAATTACCATTCCTAATTCGTCTGGGTAGGCTCCAACATTTGGAATTCGACTTCCTTTCCCAATTTTGGCACGAAACGTCACCTGAATGTCCAACTGCCAATCAATTTTTGAGTGCAACTGCAGGGTAGAAAGAGGTTTGGAAGGATGCAAACCTGGCCAGCAGGGACATTAAGATCCCCAGTTAGTTTTACTGCCTCAACATACTCGAAGAACTCCACATCTGAAGACTTGTCTCCAAGACCATTCCAATGACCATATTTTCGCCTCAATTGCACTACTTCAATTCCATAAGGGCCAAAAGCACCAACATAGAGGCCTGCGCTACCAGCACATTATGCCATCAAACACATAAATGGCACACAAATAGAGAGACAAAAAAGGATGAGAAGGAATGAGGGGAGATTTACCCTCAAATGGATCTAAACTGTTGTTACTTGTAGTAATTCTATTGAACGTAGTATATTCCGACAAGCTGCTTCGTCTCTGAGCCTGACTAACAGCAAGTTTAACAATCTCCCGCACATTTCTGGAAACCTAGAAAAAGAATTACAACAGGAATCAATTTCTTAGCAAGTAGAAATTTCAAGCAATTATCACATCAATCAATCTTCTCGTGAAAACACTTAAATAACAGAATATAAGATGCTACATTAAAGTCATGGAAAGGAGGAAGACATGACTATAAACTAAGAACATTCAGGATCCACAGAGTTCCTATACCTTAATCCTTCAACCATATAATATTTTGCTTGGATTGCTAATAACTACCAATTTGAATATGACCTCTAAAGAGTTGCAATTACATGAAGAAATAGCTGTTCAAATCTTAATAATCACAAAAATATGTGGGCATGATCTTATCGTTAAAGGTTAAAGAGTAGAAAAACTTTCAGAATTGTGACTGAAAATTGAAAAACCTGCACTGGTTTTGTTTGACAAGAAATTTGGGGAATTAATTATCATAATACAAATTCAAGCTAAAAGCATTCTCCCAATACAAATTCAAAGGTCGACACTGAAGTATAATGCATTGTGTCTAAAATCAACTTTCTCAATTATTGCATCTTACCTTTGATGAAACTTTGTCTGAGCCCCAAAATGCCTTAACAACCTCAGGAGGCATAAGTTCAGAAACCCCTTTAGCAGCTATTCCTGCCATTTTCAGCTTAGCAGCTCTACTTTCTCGACTGTCATCGTCTTGGCTTCTTCCTGGAACATGTAACACAAAAGAATCTTTCTCCACATCTTTAATTTCAGCTGGAAGACGCACATAGTCTTCTTTAATAGTATTATCTTCTTTATTATGTACAACACCACCAATAAAAAGCTTCATATCTAAATCTTTTCCACTTTCAGAGGAATCACCATCGCCAGCCAGTGAAACACCATCATTTTGAACCTCTTCCACCTTATCTTCATCTTCAGCATTCTCACTAGAAACAGACTTCTCATCATCTTCATGCATCAACTGCTTCACAGATTCACTATCCTCCATCACCTCCCCTGTGGCATTAACATTCATGACTTTTACTTTCAAACCAGGAATTTTTTCTTTAAGGAAATTGATCACACTTTTTATTCCTTCTTCAGTTGCCCCCTCAAGATGTATGCCCTTCTCCTCATTTCCATCATCTTTAACTTCATTTTCCTGAACATCTACCACAGAAGCGTTTTCAACTTCAGATGGGGTTTTGCCTTTAGCAGATTCAGTAGGGGAACTCGTGTGGTTTGTTGAACTTCCTTTAGGTCTCTGCAGGCATACTACCTGTGCAGTGATGCAATATCATTACACAACACAACGCAAAAAGAACTGCTAGATGACAATTTATACTAAAAAGGATGTAATTTTAACATCATAAGATTGACAAATAGAGAAAAGCTAAACCATATTATGCTCTACCAAAACCTTCAATTCCTTCTTTTCCATTGTACACCACACAACAGTATGAACTACAATGGAGGAGGAGACTTTTTTCTATGCCTCCTTTATCAAACCTTTACTTCAAAATTTCATGGGATTTGAATTGTCACTGAAAGTTCAAGTTCCAACTGCACACAAAACAGGTACAGAATTTCGTATCCATTTGAAACTAACATGTTTCCACAGTCATAAATTTGGTTTCTATCAAAAATGATGAACCAAAAGAATGAAGCTAGAAATCCTCGATGGCTACAACCTAAAAGGAACAATCCTGCTTACCTGCATAACATATCTTCCATCTGCATCTTTGACAACAAAAATTTCAAATAATGGAGTGCCAGGAGATGTAGTGACCAACTGCCTGCCACAAAGCATTTATCATGATACCTTTCAGCAGCAAAGATCAATTACATTTAAAACAATTCAATTACCTTGGACTGTAACTCCTTCCGATAAATCTGCCAACACCTGGTGTTATATGTACCAGTTTGCCAAAGGGATCATCAGAATCACTTGAGTAACCCACCCACCAGCCTACCTGTAATTACAAACAAAGCATTTTGGTCAACTTTACGGCAGTTTAGGTGATATTACCATACAGCAGTTTAAACGTAAAACTAGTTTACACTGAATTCATTACTATGAGAATGTTACAAAGTAAGTTTGAGACTCATAATCAAATAAGGACCTTGTTTACACTGCCAATGTGAACACTCATACACAACTTGTGAAGTATGAAAGTACTTAAGAAATTGGCACTCCCACCATACTACTTAAAGTTAAAAAGTTGGTGAATTCTAGGAGCAGCATGAATAAGTTAAGCATAACACTCAATTATTAGAAACTTATCTTTTAAGATTCAGTCCTCATCTTGTGTTATTTTGAACATCCATTAATAAAATCTTGGCCAAGGATGCCAACTAATATGGTAACAAAAACCTGACTAGTAGCATGATATAAAATAGCTGGAAAAAACTGTAAGTAGAGTCTATAGTTACCAAACCACTTCCAGTATATTTACACAATCTTGAAGCATCATGATATCTCTCTTCCTCTACTGCATTCTGCAGATGAAACAAAGATAATATTAGAACCAAATTTATGCATGACAGTTCATATTCAAAGAACTCGTATTGTTTCCTTTGACAATCTGTACCATATCATATTCTAACCTTCAGCTCAGACATTATAACAGCGACTGTATCCTTTGAGGTAGCTTCTGCAATTGCGAGTTTTAACTTTGCTGCTTCTAGGAAGTCTTCCTTCTCAATTGCATCTTCAAGTTGAAACTGCCAATAATGACATTCAGTTAGCACAGATAAATAAATAATTTAAAGTTCTCATTTAGAACATTTGAGAAAAAATCACTCTTGTATTTGGGTGAACAGATTGCTTTTCTACATCTAATCATAAGCAACTAGGGCAAGAGATTCTTGAATCTTTGGTTAAGTTCAACGAGAATGTACCCTTTTTGACTTTGAAGAAAGGCTTTACTCAATTTTCAAAAATTAAATGGTAAACCACAGAGAGAGAGAGAGAGAGAGCTCCAAACACGAGGGAAATAATTCCAATTCCAATCCTTTGTTGAGATCAAAAGGCCAACTACATAAATTTTGAAATTTTTTTAAACCATCTACTCCAATTATGAAATAACAGGCAGCCAATGCCAAATGTATGATATGATGTCATCGCTAATGGCAGACAAACAACACCCTTTACCAAAGGCAGCCATACCTTGGTTTTCAAACAAAGATTTCAAAGTGCATCCTAGCCAATCCGAAGAAAATCGGGGACTTAGTTGAATCAACAAATTGAAAGGAAACATTTTGGGAGGCATACAATAACTATAGTAAAATCAACAATTATCTCATAGTCGTATTTCAGAAGACAATTGCCATTGGTTGGCGTCACTTTTAGACTGTTCTGCAATATTGGTAAGGGAAATTCAACCCCCCAGAGGGGAACAGAACTGCTAAAACACCCTAAAACCAAACTAAAGAAGTCAAAGGGCATAGAACGGGATAACTATTACATATAGTCTTCTACAATATGACTCAGCAATTTAGTCAATAAGACAGCAGTTAAGGTAAATTAAGCTCTTTCAAAAGAAGAATATAGTGAATACAAATATAATATATGATATTGATATGCATTAAGCACCAAAAAAAAAGAAGGAAAATAGGTATTAGGCAAGCAGTCAACCTCTTCAAGAAAATCCTAAGGAACCCACAACCCAACCCAGAAAACAACAGACACCCAAAAGGGCAATTTAAAAGAAAAACAAAAAAAGGGAGTACCCTTAGAACAGAGGCAAAGCTCTCAACTTGCGCAATCTCAGAAAAATGGCGAGTCCATCTATTCCAGTCCCACTCCAAAGAAGAACAAGCAGTGCCACTATTATCGTTACTGCAACGACAGAAACACAAATCTGAGCCTTTTCGGATTCTATTATAATTGGAAGACAACGAAATCTTCGAACTGGTTCTGTTGTGAAGAACACCGCAACCCCAGTTGAAAATAAAGCTGAAATTGGTAGATTTCTTGGCTGAGAAATCTATACAACAGAAGGGTCTCAATTGGGGAACTGTTGTTGTTGTCGTTGATGCTTGCCCCAATCCCCATACATTTGCCACCACCATCTCTTCCTCTTCTGAGTTCTTATCTCTCTCACAAAGTCTATGTCACCCTTTTTTTTTTTTTAAGAAACAAAGTCTGTTATTCTAATTTCTTAGTGCGGGTTTTGTGTGTTTTTTTGTCTTCGAGAATGGAGTTGTGTGTGAGCTGCGAGGACAGGCCCGGAGGAACTCAACAAGATAAGCTTGCAATTATATATTTGAAATAACAAATAGAGATAATATTAAAAAAAGGTAGGGGGCCCACTTATTAATATTTTTGTAACGGTCAACGTCAACCAAGGGGAGAAACATTTGGCTTCAACTATAAGAGATATGTGTTCTAGAAATTGACCGTAAGTTATCAGTTCAGTTTGACATTCACTGTAACCTTAAAGCGACAGGCTCAAAAGTAAGTAACACAGTCATATGCAAGTGGGAGCAAAGTACAAGGTGCGTAATTTTCCATTTAAAATATTTTAGTTTAAATGAGTGGCCAAAGGCTATTCTTAGAAGAATACGCTGCACAATTTACACCTGTGACCTGTACCTGCGGAAAGGAAATAGATGGGATAAGCTTGGACTCGTTCTTTCACTGTTCTGTTCTGGTTTCCAAATTTCAGTACTCGTTACCCTTTATACCTCAAATTCCAGACTTCAAAACATAACATTCTGTTAATAAAAAGATAAGCAGCTTTACCAAATCACAGAAATAGACTCAATCCTCTTAAGCAGACTCTGCCCTATTGTAAAAGAGTCCACAAGTAACAGCACAATTTCCTGTTTTCAGTTTATCATAGCCCTGCTAAGAGAGCTTTCATTTTAACCCGTGTTATTCAGCTTTCATTGATGTACAAACTGCTTAATCAGAGAGCCCATGCCAGCCCCCCAAAGTAATGACAGCTATTTGACCAATAAACAACGATTCTCAGATCCAAAGAGGGATTCCTCCAGTAAATGCAAATCATTTAACTGAGAATCAAAAAGTTCCAAGAAGTGAGAAAGAGATTCACTTCTCCGTAGTGCAAATTCCTCCAACGAATATATTCATTTTTAACATGTTTCGAAATTCCAAGTTTCCTTTTTCTTATGACAGTGTGAATTGGCACAAGTTCACCATTGGTATAGATCCTTACACCTTTTATCAAGGGCGAAGGGATCATTTGTTAATTTCCATGTCCACCATGCACCACCTGCTAATTACTTGAACAAGGATTCGCCTTTGGTTGACAACTTGTGCAGCCATCAAGGCGCAGCCTAAGCAAATGTCACCACTCATATTTTGGCTGAAGGTGAGAAACAAGTCCTAGATAATGCGAGTATCCAAGAGACTAGTGTTGTGGCAACGTCAAATGGCTGATAAGTATGCAATGAGCTGAAGGAACCGGATCTAAACCAGTCAATTCTCTATTTGACACAACTGCAACTCCATTTTCAGCACTTTCTAAATCCATGTTTGCATCAATTGGAGACCCAGCATTCCCTGTATGGACTAGGCGAAGCAGACCATGTAATCTCAACAAATATCTCTGACTGGGAGGTTCAGTCCTTATATAGCGAGTAGTTGTAACAACCGTTGCAGAAGATCGTTCAGAATCAGCACGAATATTGGATAAAGCACTAAGATCAAGGTCAGGAAAAACTGAGCATCGGCAGCGTGGACATTTCACATTCAGTCTAAGCCATTCATCAATGCACTCAACATGGAAGTTATGTGCACAAGGGAGGCCTCGAACCTGCATGATTACCAATAACAAACTTAAATGACATCACAAAACAAAATTAAAATTCTTGCACTTGTAGATGAAGGTAAGCGCACCCTCTGACACTTTTCTCTATTTAATTTTCTCCAAGACAGACAACTGCATCACCAAGAGAGCTCTAAAACTCTACTCAACCGTCCAAATCGCATGAAGGATTTTTAACAATTTTCTCAATTCATATTGCATCCAGCTTTAGGTGGGGCCAAACAACACAAACAGTGATAACTAATACGCATGACAAAAAGTTCTAATTTACAGAATTACAGAATCTAGAAGGAAAAAAGATGAATAAGAAAAGGAAATTCACCTCATTCCCCACGTGAAACTCTTCCAGGCAGATAGGGCATTCACTGCAATCGGTTGGAACAGCCTTTAACCTAAACTTGGGAAGTTCCTGAATGAGTGCCTCAACAGCTTCTCTCTGAGAATACACAAGGGAGGCCATCTGAAAATTTGGCACTAAAACTAGAAAATGAAGGGAAGTACTTCCAATATAGAACATTACAAGGACTCTCTCTCTCCCCCCTCTTCTTCACTCATGCTTTAGTGTTTTACCTGTGCAGGAGTCAAATAAAGTCCAGGATGGTATGCAGTTAGATCCTGGCCCATGCCTCTCATTTCTTGGCGTGCAGCTTCAAATGCCCAATCTGGTACCTGGACCATATCGACCAGTACCTGATTTATATTCAACCGAACAATATCAATTCAGACCTTCAAAGAGAAATGATAAATTTCAATACTTAAGATGCATGAAGAGCTACCCCATATTCTGAAACAGGAATTCCCTGCTGAGCACGTAATAGGTGAGCCTGTCTTCGAGTGAGCCACTGAAAGATTTGATATTAAAGGCGTCAACAAGCAGAATAATTGAAATGGAAAGTAACATCAGCAATGGCATTAAATATTTGGGCGCTTGCAACATAAAAATGAAAAAGACAGCTTCACTGCTCGAATATATTTGAGCTAAAGAAAGTAATCACACAAGGACAAGAAATTCACTAACCTTTCCAACAGACATGCAAGCAATACAGAGCAGTCCACAGTAGCTAAAAAGTAACCAAATTAGAAAACCCCATTTCTGACCTTCTACTGGCAACTGCAAGAGGAAAAATAAATCACTTTCATAATTGGAGTTGCCTGAATACTAGGAATAAGAGGGAAAGTCAAAACATTAGGGACTTACACAGTTTCTTGCACTTGTAAACCAGAGTGAACCAATAATGGTCCATGCCCAGAGAAACGGATAGAGTAACACGGACAGTATAGAAAGAACTACTACTCTTCCGCAAAAACGGGCATATCTTTGCTGCCAGCCAAAATCCCTGAAGTGTGTAAAAGAGGTAAACAAATGCAAGAAGGACTTGTTTATCAATTATGATCTGCGAATACTCTATCAAACAGAATGCAAATCAGTATTCAGACAAAACATCAAATATGATGTAAATTGATTTAAAGATCCAAAGAAAATAAAGATTCAACTAGAAACTAAAGATTCAACTACACAGATGAAAGACTTACAAACCCATTCCAGCAGCGAGTCCATTATCTATGAACATCAACAGGCGAAATACAAACACTGTAGTGTAATCAACCTATAGCAACGCAAGAGTTTCCAGATCATTAAATCCAAATTGCATATACTCACTAATCTATAACAGTTACAAAAAGCTCAAATAGAACACACAGAAAGAGACCAACTAACCACGATCCATATGTGCAATGGGTATGTACAAAGATGGTAACGCTTCCAATTGATAGCAACAACGATTCTGCAACCAAACTTGTTAAAGAAATGACCAAAGAAGCCGTAACTCTCCCCCTACTATCGATTAACAAGATGCTAGTCAACTAAAATGAGGAACACTAAGGACTAGTCCAAACTCTATAAAAGAGGAACTAAATGAACCAAACCCCTTTAGGCAAAAATTCCCAAAGAGAAAGGATACACGCTTGTTGCCAGCATGGACAAAAAGAAACCATCGTACCTGCAGAGAATCCAATTCTCAAAATCATAAAGAAAACATAAAATCCCACACAAGAACCACCAACAAACTCTCATAGAGAACACTTCATGTAGATAGATTCGCATATATGTATAGAAAGCGGGAAACGATTAGAACTTACCACTTGAAATCGACGCCTCTAATCGCCATAAATCCAAAACCCCAAGAACAGTCACTAGAACTTCATTTCGCTACCAGAAACGCTCCAAATCTCAAGGCCCCAAAATGTACAATCATTCATAAAGAGCGTCTCTACTTCAGAGATTGAAGTCGTGAAGCGAAGCAGAGAAAATGCTCCAAGGAGACGGAAGATTGACGGGAGTCTGCGACGTTAATGACGGCGTTAAGTGGGGCTGGGAAAAAGAAACAGTTACGTGTGGGTGTTGCTTGCAGTGTAGAGGTCCTACATTCGATAATGGATGAAATCATCACTTTAAGTACGGAATCAAGTGGATGCCACGTGGTTTTCTTTGCTGACGTGTTCAAATTGGGTACACTAGCGGGTCTGTCCAACTTTACTTTTATCTTATCTATGATCCATTTCTTGTTACTGATGCCTTTTTTAAAAAACAAAATTGAGTTAATATTCTGAGACAGGTATGACAGGTATGACAGGGCTATAATGCTAATGCTTTTTTTATGCTTTTTTTTTTTGTTTTGTTGTTAAAACTAGTTTTGAACGGGTTGTTACAAAGTAAATAATATTTATTTAACTTAGTAATTCCTCAACCTTTTAAATATTTGATGCAATAAAAACAAATATTATAGTTCTTCATGCTAGGAACTAAACTTATTGAGCTCTAATTGGATCACCAAATCTTCTCGTAAAGAATGAACTATCAGAAGTACTTAAATTTTCGTCCATTTATTTGTAAAAATTAATAAATGCATAAATCAAAATTAAATTAATAACTTCATATTAAAACAAAGTGTTCTTCTAACATGGTTTCATTATCAACTACAATATTCCTGATGCTAGTAAACTTACTGCTTGCAAATATGAAATAATTATTAAGCTAGAACTAAATATGTAAAAGTTCATTTAAAATATATAAACTCTAAATTTTTAGTTTTTACTAAGCATTTTTCTTTAAGTAGTGTTCTTATCAGTATATGCTTAACTTTGAGAAAAATAAGATTATGTAAGAACTTGAATAACTAACTTTAATCCCATTGGATCATTTATACAAATAAATAACAGGTGATTAGATTTTGTAAATGATTATTGACATAAACAAATAACAATAGAAATAATAAATGATTGTTCATATTTCATAAAGAATGTTATTAATTAGATTTTGGCCTTCTTCTTTTAAGGTCTTTTAATGCCCTTGTGAAGTTAGAAGTGAGACAAAAATCAAGCATTAATTTCATCAAATAAGTTATAAAAATTAAACCATAACAACTTAGAGAAACATTAAATCCAACAACTTAGAGAAACAACCTAAAAAAGTCACAAAAATGAAATAACCAGCAACCTAGAGGTGAAGAGAGGAGCTATGAGTGGCAGTGAGATGATGGCCAAGCAGGCGGTGAAGAGTGACGGTAGGGACTAATGATGATGATCATCATCAACAACAACAACACCCAGTTGAAATCCCATTAAAGCGTGAGATTTAAAGAGGTTTAATAGTACGCAACCTTACTCCTACCTAATTGAGAGGTTATTTCCGATAGACCCATATACAATACAACATGACGATACCATAAAATTATAAATGGATGTGTAGACATATTCAAAAAGTTACTGAAAAAATTAAACGCAAAACATTCAAAAATACAAATAACTAATAAATCGCAACAAAAAGGTAATGCAATACAAAATAATATACGTACAGAATATGCCAATGAATAATAATAAATGGTAAGATAGAAATATATACTTGAAAAGACTCAGACAAGAGTAACTGCAACTAGGCCTGTCACGACCTTAATTACGCTAAGTAGGAAACTAACTAGGTTAAACTAAGTAGGAGGTAAGTATTACGCAATAAATGAAAAGGATAGGGTTTAATATAACTTACAAGAATGTGAATGTCCTCTTTACGAGATATCTTTTACCCATATCTTAATATGCCAAAATTTTCTATTATGTGCCAAGTCCTCGGTAAGATCCAAACTAGGCATATCATTCTTGATCACTTTCCCCCTGTTCTTTGTAGGCCTTCCTTTTTTTTCTCTTACAGTCTCTAAGTATTATTTTCTCGCATCTTCTCCCTGGAGCGTTAGGGTGTCTCCTTTTAATGTGTTCAAGCCGCCTAAGCCTTGTCTATCTCAATTTTTCATTAATAACAACCATCTTTAATTTTTCTCTAACCATTAGATTCCTGACTCTATCTCTTCTAGTATGGTTACACATCCACCGAAGCATCCTTATCTTCGTCACCAAGCTTATTATTGTGTATTTATTTGATGGGCCAACACTTTGAGCTATATAACATGGTTGGCCTAATTGCTAAGCGATATAATTTTCCTCTGAGCATGAGTGGTATCTTTTTGTCACATTAAACTCCTGATGCACTTCTCCATTTGAGCCACCTTGATCTGATACGTTGGGTTATATTTTCATCGATCTCTCTATTGCTTTGGATGATAGATCATAGGTACTTAAAACACTCCTTTCGTGGTATAATTTCTTATCCAATCTTTACCTCCACATTGGTAACCACTTGATGACCTGAAAAATTACATTCTAAGTACTCAGTCTTAGTTATGTAGTAAGGAATAATGATACAACCTAAAATTTGGTGGTTAAGAGACGACTTAAAAGCTAGCGAGGGCAGCGAGTTTTAGTGAGTTGCATAGTGGCTAATGGCAGTAGCAGCGAGTTAGAATGAGAAAGGATTGACGATAGAATAGAGGACGACAAAGGAGCAGACTTGGCTAGATAAGTGGAGAGCGATTGAAATGAGGAGAGGAGATGCAACACTAGGGTTAAAAGTTTTTTTCTTTTAGTTTAGTCCTTATAGTTTCTAAAATTACAATTCCTACTAGATAAATACCAATATTTTGAGTACTAGTCAGTCCTAACTAAAATAATCAATATCGATCAATATCTTTTCCCAATATGATATCTTGAATTTTAATACCATTTTTCAACTAATATAGCACATATCGGTTGATACTGACTAGTATATAACGATATTTATTTCTTTGATAATGGATGTCTGTGCTTTATAAAAATGTATAAGAGTGCCTCTACCAAAAGTGGAAAATAAAAGAATTCAAAGCGCGGACTGATAAGGGCATATTTTTGTAATATTTATGTTTTAATTATTCCCTGTTACTCCTCTTGATTGATTCAATTATTGGGACTTAACTTGATTTTATGTTTCCTTGTAGGAAATTATAACTTTTACGTGAGGTTGAAAATTAAGAGGAAAACAATAATTAATTTAAGCAACAAAGCCAAAGAAGCAACACTGGAAAAGCTAGCAATTATGGGAGCAGCTCACGCACGCACGCACAAGGGATTTTAATCAAGACTTAATCAAGTATCATGCAATTGAAAGAGGGCAGCAAGGAGCCAGCGTCGTTGGGCATGGATTTTTAATTAAAAACACAAAGCAGCTGGCATATGGACGTGGATCAACAGCGTGAAAGGCAAAGGAGGGCTGACGTGATACATGGTTAGAAGGCTTGGAATTAAACATAGAAAACAAGCAGTGAAGAGAAGCCATTAAGGTGGACCCACGTTGCCCACTAAAAGAGACTATCAGGAGGGGCCCACAAAGACTTAAAGTGGCAACAAACAAAACCCTAGGCATTTAAAAGAGACAGCATCAACGCAGACTGACGATTTTTGATTCCAAGAATTAGTATATTGACGGCAGCCTAAGGACAGCAACGCAGGAGACTTTTCAACTGGGAGAAATCAACACAGTGACAGCAACGCATAAGGAGGACGTTGGGCAGCCAGAATTTCCAGATTCTATTTTTATTAGTTTTATTTCTTTTATTTGTTATGGAGACTGTGATATTAATTAATTCTGTTTTAGTCAATTACGTTATGAGTAGCTAAGTTTTCTTTAGTCGGGGAATTCCGGTTATTATGCTTTGACCTGTGAGACCGTAATGTTCTAAATATTTGGTTTATAATATTCGTACTGTTTCCGCTTTACTGTCATTGCTTTTTATTTGATTCTGCGATTAGGGCCCAATTGTAGAGTTAATTAATTTGCATATAGCCAACTGATTTACTTGGTGGGGTCTAACTGGGTAATCGGTATTTGTGGCAATTGGCACTAGGGCATTGATTTGTCTGATTTTGTGTGGAGAAACTTGCGATCTAACTAGATGAA
>JAOSBP010000006.1:26783020-26795101 GCA_027563825.1 Erythroxylum mucronatum | reverse complement strand
ATTCAAAATAAGTGTCATTCTTGACTTTGTATGCATATTTATAATTTTACTTCCAAAATTAACCTTTAATTTCTCTCACATCTTAATTACACAGATTACACAGATTTTATGTTCAAGGCACTTTAACATGTAATTAATAAGGGTGTATCAGACATTTTATTAACTTTCTTAATAAATATGCATTCCTCTAAAACGACATTTATTATGAATCGGAGAGAGTAGTAATTAGGATGCAGAATATTTCAAATCGCAAAGACTCCTGTGGCGTGCAAAGTGCTTTATATTACTCTCACATTCTTGAAATATTATATTTATGGTGAAAATTGCATACGTAATCATTTGTACAAGTGTAGTCAAATGTTACAAAACCCACGTTATATTTAGCTCCCTCATATTCAATTCCTACAATCAAACTACCCAGAATTTAACCCAACACAAATTTGAAAACTTCTTAACTCATCAAATGATTCGCCAATGACAATTTATAATCATAAGTTCAGTTTCAACAAGTTAAAAGCAACTCCATTAAGTTTTCCAATTTTGGAAAAAAAAAAAAAGAGTCGTGGTGTTACATGATGTGACCTTTGAAACAGCAAAAATTTAAGTAAAAATTACAAAAAGATAAATAAAATTTAATGACATGAATAACATATTTTATAAGTTAAATTTAATTACTTTTATCTCATTTCTTAAATAATTTTGCACTTGTAAATGCCTCCAAACTATTTTGTGTATAATCTTCTGAAAATTAAACTAACAGGAAATTTTAAAATATTTTTAGTTAATAAAACTTCAGTATAAAACTAAAATTTATACCCAACCAAATTTAAATTCTTTTCATGAATGTAGAAATAAGCTTGTAGTTATACCAATATTTCAAGTATGAAAAATACTAATATTTATCAAATACTTGTGATATATATATATATATTAATAAACACCCATCTTGAAATTTAAGAAACTTTTAAAAATCTCGTAATTGTTATAATTTTTAAAATTTTCTTCTAATTTTCAATTAAAAAAACACTTCTCTTAAATTAAAAATAATAATAAAATATATGCAACAAGAATATGACATTTGTACCAATTAGATGCTACTTATATGATGAGTTAACTCAGCTCTTAAACTCAAATCAAACTAATCAAATTCAATACATATTAATAATTTATTACAATTATATTAAATTATTAATTTAAGCTGAATTTAATTAATTTATGTCAATGTTATAGTTAACTTGGATTATTTTATTAGTAATACTTAGCTAGTACACATATGATGTTCTTATTGTATATGTTTCGTCATTGTTTTCTAATTAAAATGTAAGAGGAATTATTTTTTTTGTGAAAAAAATGAAAAAGAGTTTTTGTTGAAAATTTTAAAAATTAGAAGATTTTTTCAAAAATTTCTTAAACTATATATATATATATATATAGTCCAACTTAGTATGAACAGGGAAGGGAGTTGATGGGATCCTTGTAGCACCCGTACTCCCATAAGAGGGTCAACTATTGTTTTTATTGCTATTGTTTGGAAATCGAGACTTCGGTCTGGCATGCAATAGAATAAGAACAATTTTTTTTGTTTAATTTTTTAAAAGTTAAGAATATTTAAACTCTATAATATGATTAATAGATAGAATATAATAAAGTATGAATTATAGTTAGTGACGAAGCCAGAAATTTAAAATAAGGAACCTAAATATTTAATTTTTTTAAATATTTGAGGGCCCAGTATATCAATGAGCTTTAAATAATTCCATTCTTATAATTTTTTTCAAATAGTGGGGGGCCTAGTACACCATGAGCCCCCGTATAGCTCCGTCATCGATTATAGTTCATATATTCTTTCAAAGCATAATCTTTTTTTCGCGGTTTTTTTCAAATCATTTCTGAAAAACTTAACTGCCTTAGTCATATAAGTTTCTATATTTTAATAATATCCACGTAATGCGTTGAAAGAGCTTTACAACTATTGTAGAAGTGCTATTTTGATAAGAAGTGCTAGTTCCTTTATAATCTAATTAGGTGTTTGGTTTACTAAAATAACCATTCTATTCTTAATCTATTCATGATAATAGGTTATTTCTTTATTTAATTGAAGAAATCATATAGAATATATAATCCAAGGGTTTACTTATTCCTTGAGTTTGGATAATAAGTAAACTCATCAACCCCCTATTTTTATCTATTCCAAGTAATTGGGAATAAAATTAAGGACATGTTGAACAAAAATATTCTTAAAGAATCCACATAATTACTTAGCTGCTATAATAATAATGATGATGATGATGATGATGATGATGATGATGATGATAAAAATAAAGGTTAATTACCAAAAAAAGCTCAAATTTTCGTCAATTTTTTAATTATAGCCTGAACTTTAAAAGGTAGTAATAAAATACTCAAACTTTCATTTTTTTTCAATTCTAGCTCGAACTTCAAAAAGTATCAATAAAATACTCAAACTTTCATTTTTTTTCAATTATAGCCTGATGTTAGTATTTCTGTTAAGTTTGCTGATGTAGCTTGCCACTTGTTTCAAAAACCTTAACTATTATTAATACATGTTAGTCAAAATTAATACAACAAATGAAAATTAATAAAATGACGTTGTTTAATCACATAATTAAAACGATGTCGTTATTTAAAAATAACCTAAATCAAATTATGCAACCCCAACGACCTTATGCTTTGATTTCAGTTTTTCCCTTCGATTTTTAGATTATGCATCGTCGATACCCTTACATTGAAGATATCAGGATAATGAATTAAAAACGAAGAGCTTACTGATGCAATACGTTGTAATACGAGAGTAGGTTGAGATGTCAGAAAAATAAACAGAAAACAAATGACTGAGGGCATCGAGCGAACAACAGATAGCGTCATACTAGAATTGAAGAAAATTGAAAGTTTGAGCATTTTATTTTCACTTTTTGAAGTTTGGGCTAGAATTGAAAAAAGTTGAAAGTTTAGGCATTTAATTACTATTTTTTAAAATTCAGGCTATAATTAAAAAATTGACAAAATTTTGGGCTTTTTTGGTAATTAACCCTAAAAATAATCATATAGTTAGTGAGGGCTATTTGGATATTTTGATCTATTTGTTAGTTATTCCTTTGTCATTCCAAATTTATGTTTTCAAACCAAACTTTGGCATTACATCATCATTAGACATTCTTAGGACTAAGCCAAACTAAATAATACTCATTTCATTCTATTCCATATCTATCTTATACATAAAGAATAACCATTCAATTCCTTATCTATTCCAGTAGGTGAACTAAACACACTATAAGTCTATTTATAATAGGTTTTAAATCTTTAGTAATTTAATTGAAATACAATTCTAATGTCAATTACAATTTAAGTCTTTATTTATTAAATATCTTATATTTAATCGTAAAGTTGCTTAAACTTAACAATAAAGTCTAATTTGATTAAAACATTTTTTTCAATACCAATTCTTTGTACGTAACTCATTAGGTTCCTTAGTATTTTAGGAATGAATATAAAATATAAACCTAAATTATATTTAGGATTAGAGAAATTAAACTCCTTTAATTTATTAATTCTCTAATTAAATTATTTATATCCATAAATTAATATTGATGTTTAACAACACATCTTGACCTCCTAAATATTTAAAAATGTTAAAGTGGTTTTGACTAATCTTTTTATGCATAATTTTCTGTAAAATTTCAATCATTTCATCATACATTATTTTGATTAAATATAAAATTTAAAATTAATGTCTATTCTATTTGAATCGGTAAATCACCAACAGAAAGGTAACCTAAATAGGTATGACTACCAGTAATGATGGTCTGGCACTAGTCCATGGTTCCATTTTAAACCTTTGAAGTCCCTTTTTTAGTTCTTTGGTAAAATCCCTAATTTAGGATAAATAATCCTAATTGTTCATACACGTTTTGATTTAGTTGTTTCATAAGTCCTACATTGAAAATAGAATATCTAATTTTAAAACATGCATAGAATGTTTATTGAAAAGTCAAATCCAATAACATGCACTCTTTGTTCAATAAAAACATGCACTCT
The DNA here is from genome assembly GCA_027563825.1 of Erythroxylum mucronatum. Classification (NCBI taxonomy): domain Eukaryota; kingdom Viridiplantae; phylum Streptophyta; class Magnoliopsida; order Malpighiales; family Erythroxylaceae; genus Erythroxylum; species Erythroxylum mucronatum. Next base: position 26,791,045 of record JAOSBP010000006.1, on the reverse strand, counting down.
TTGTTCAATAAAAACATGCATAAAACATATATGCACAAAGGCTAATCGATTAGCTATAGAAGGCGTTTTCTAATGCCATGATATAAACATTATATATCATGAACATTAAATAAATTCAATGCAAAAAATAAATTATATACCTCTAGTTTAAACCAAAACACTTCATATATAAAAACCATTTATTTAAAAAAACTTGTAGAGAATATATATTTTATTTATGTGAAAGATTCTTCTAATTTATGCCTCTAACTTTTACATTACCCCTAGTGAATAATATACAGACATATTTATAGTTTAGAGATCCATAACAACTTGTAATATGTATGTTCATTATATCTTACTATCAATGATATAATTAATTAATTACCGTGATAACATTAATTTTTTCATTATTTTGAATTTAAATATGTATATGAATCACAAGGATAAATTTTTTCTTTACATGAGTAAGCGTATAAATTTTTTTGGTTAAACCATCTGGTATCCGATGCCACACGGGCAATCGACTAATCCGGATTTGAGTCAAGTTGGACTATATAGGCGGTAAAGCTCTCACTTACATGTGCGGCTCCATTCCTAGAACTCGAAACCGAGACCTTGATTAAAGGAGGAGGAGTCCCAACCACTCCACTACAGCACTTGCGGGTGAGTAAATTCTGTGTTTTAAAGTAAATCAATGGCCCTATATATGTTCTATTGGTTAAGAAAGTTGTAATTTATTGTAGTCCAAATAATAATAAAACTTTTATATTTATTTAAGTAACAATTGATAAATATTTCTACTGTATACGTTGTCCTTCTGGATCGAAACCAATGAATTGAAACGTTGAATTAGCTGAATTCGGAAGTACAAAAGACGGCCGGTGAAAGCGCGGCTGTGGCAAAGAAATAGTCAAGAATCAACGGTCAACCACTGAGTTTCGTCTTTATTTATTTCTCTTTGGTCTTTGGGGAAGACGATGTTAGCCATCTTCCGTCATCGTCACTCACAGCTGGAGGTCCCCCCCTCCCCCACCAGTGGACGGAGCCCACTTGCCCCACTGGCTCTAAAATATTTTACCTAAAAAATTTATTTTTAAAAATTTTTAATTCATAAAAAATTAAAATTTTGTTATCTTTAAAATTTTGTCCCTGTTAAATTTTTTTTTTTTTGCCTCTAGTAAAATTTTACCTGCACTCAAAAAAATTTCTAAATCCGTCCTTACCACCCTATTACGACAGATACATAAGGGTGAGCACTCACACAAGCCAAAGCCATTGAATTTGGATATATTCTATGGGATAGCGTCATTGCATCTTTAAATGTAAACATACGAAATTGTGGATAAAGTACAAATTGTTATAAATTTATAGTATTTTTATTTTTGTATATAAAATTTCATTTTATCTTTTATGTTTTTAACTCATATTATTATGTATTAGAAGAACGGATGAGCTATATTTATTTTAAGTTTTCTAGTACATTAATCATTTCCTAATATTTGGTCTTTTCATACATATTGCGTTTCAATTTTTCGCTTATCTTTCTTTCATTTCTAAAATTTAGGTATGATGTAATTTTTGTTATAAGTCTTTTTTAATTTAGAATATAATATGTAAAGAAAATTTGATTTAGAATTATAATTAATCTAATAATCCATTTTTTTTTTTGGTGATAGTAATTTTTACGATCTAAACCAATAATTAAGCCATCAGATCAAAGTCATCATATATGGATGGACTCTTATCAATATGCACCGAGTTTCCCGTCATAGTACAAAGTTTTCTTTGTCCTGTAAGTTACGTAGGTCCCAGCATTGTCCCTTTCTTTGAAGAATAGATGTAGACTGCGAAAGGTTCCTCACTCGTTCTTCCTCCAGTACTGTCAATTGGCGTGTGCAATAATAAGATTCCATGAACCGGCCATCTCCTACTTACATATATATATATTGCATGTTTTGATAACACATTTGAATACCAATCTACCCCAAAATTTTCTGCTTCTCTTTCCTTTTCATGTATTTTGGAGCTTCGTTTTGAGTAGGGTATTGGGAAAGAAGTCAAACAAAGTCAGGATGAAGAAGCTCAATAGTACTCATGATTGTCAGTCATCTAAACTTGATCGGAAAACTGTGGAGAGGAACCGAAGGATTCACATGAAAGGCTTATGCTTTAAGCTTGCCTCTCTTATTCCACCCAGCCACTTCAAAACTACCAATAAGGTAAACCATGAATCTTTGTCTGTCTATGTGTAACTTAGTATAACGAATCTTTCTCGTCCTTCCCCAAAAACCTCTTGCAATCTTCGCCAGAAAGTTTCCTTACCTCTTGCAATCTTCACCAGAAAGTTTCCTTACTCTATATGCGGTTGCAGTACAATGGACTCAACGTTCTCTGTCATGGTTGTGGTTTGTAGTACACAAAATAAGGGATCCAACGTTATTTACTGGAATCAAGATCCGTAAATTTGCAGAAATTTCTTGCATTGGACTTACTCTCTCCTCTCCAACATCATTTTCTTATGAATTACTCTAAATTGACAGACTCGACATGTTACCAGACCAACTCCGACCGTAAATCCTAATACGAAAGGATCTTTTATTCAGTAAAATTGATGCGTCAGATGTTGGTCGGTCTTACGTTTTTAAAGCGACTGACATGTATAACTAACTACTTCTTGTTCAACCTGGACCACATTTCTTTACGGCACTGTAATGGATCTTGTCACGGAGGGAGGTCAGATCACCTCTTCCATTAAGCCTTCAAAGTTCAAATCATCCGTTCACTAAACCTGTGCTACTTTGTTCCATTTATATCTATCCATCTAATTAGGCTTAGTGAACAGGTGATCTGTTCCTTATCATGCCCTTACTCTATTAATTTCGCTGCATGTTCTCAGCGCCACCGCTCACTCGGGAAGAAATTTTAATTTCTCAACAGTACATATTATCAATTATATATATATATATATCATGCACAGAACGTTCAGTTGTACCATGGAAGTTAGTAATAATTTAGGTTCATCTTTCCGAAATTTCCTTGGTTAACTAATTATTTATACTAAACTAGTTTAACTTCGTTTCAGGACATGTTATCGCAACAAGATCAACTTGATCATGCAGCTTCATACATAAAACAACAGAGAGAAAGGATTAATCAATTGAAGAGGATAAAAGAACAGGCAATGATCAGTAGCCCGACAGGAACAGAGAATGGTACAATGGACGGAGTGATGGTTGGCCTACGAGTACTTCCAGTGGTTGAACTGAAAGACTTGGGTTCAAGCATAGAAGTGGTGTTGATCAGTGGCCTGAACAAGAACTTTATGCTTTACGAAGCTATCAGTATTCTTCAAGAAGAAGGAGCTGAAGTTGTTAGTGCCAGCTTTTCAAGCGTTGGTGACAAGGTTTTCCACACCCTACATGCTAAGGTGATTAATTACCTATCTCATACAAAACTCTCCCTGGTCTTTAACCTGATCAATTAGTCTAATAGTTGGAGTGATTTGTCTAAATTTTTTTCTCTGATGGAATTTCATAGGTCAAAATTTCTCGAGTTGGAGTAGAGACTACAAGGGTATGCGAGAGACTTAGGGAACTGGTTTGCTATTAGAGAGTTGAAAGAGCAGAACCCAATGATGTAGCGTGAACAACTTTTACTTCTCATGAACTGGAGTTGAAGTCTAAATTGTTTCACTTAGAAAAAAAAGTTGATAGTCGTCAACCAGATATGTAACTCTTGCAAATATAAAATTTCTAGCATATTATAAGATGTATAGAGGTTCAAGTTTACTTCAAAGCTTGTCCACTTCTTATATCTACCGTCCTTTATGATAATTGAAGCTTTGAGTATTTCGTAAGCAAATTAAGGTATTTAATTTTGCATTACTAACAAGGTTTTATGAGCTAATTTGATATTAGTCTAAACAGTTGTGAGCAGGTGACATAAAAGCACAAAACATAGAAAAGTAAAAGAAGAGAAAGACAAGGTAAAAATAATTGGACATAAGAAGAAATTGCTTAGAAATTAAAGTCAAGAAGTACGTAAAAGTCCAAACATTGTTCATACTAGATTTCAAGACTGAAATGTATAAGCTAATTGTAACTTCAGTCAAACACAAATCCTTGATGCGTTTATAAGCTGTGGATTTCAAAAAAGTTAAGCATGCTTATGTATTGATCAGTTGCCTATAAATATCGATATAAATCTACTTAATTTGCTTATTTCCAGAATGAGTAATAACTTCATACTTTTGCTAAAGAATTTGAGCACCGTCATCGTAATCACGATAGCTGCTAGTAGTACGTCCAATTAATGCCATGCATGTCAGAATGTGTAATCTGGTACCGCCCATTCTAGATTTAGGTATTTTTTTTAATAAAAAAAGTAAGTTGTTGAGAACAACTTGCATTTAATCTGTGTTTTCGGCCAGCTACAATTTGCAATATGTAAACTGTCTAGTGAGAAATTTAAAAAAAACCCTCCCTTTCTCTTCTCTTAAGATTTATATGCACGTCAAATGTGCATAACACTACAAGAAAGATTAGCGACGGAAATTTAACAACGAAAAATATGCCGCTGAAAATTAGCGACAGAAATATGCTATCCGTCGCGAAAATTGATTAATTTAGTAATGATATTAATACTCGTCGCTAAATTTGGAGGAAATTCGTCGCGGCAAAAATTACGACGGACATTAGCGACGGAAAAATACATCCATCGGTAATTACTACAAGTTAGTGACGAATAATTACCGACGAAAAAATATACCGTCGCTAAATTTGGAGGGAATTCGTTGTAGCAAAAATTGCGACGGACGTTAGCGACGGAAAAATACATCCATCGGTAATCACTACAAGTTAGCAACGAATAATTACCGACAGAAAAATATACTGTCGCTAAATTTGGAAGGAATTCATCCCGGCAAATTTGCAACGGAAAAGTATACCGTCGCTAAATTTGGAGGAAATTATTGGAGGAATAAAACAAAATTGAATTTGCCTACGGAAAATATTGTCGGTTAATTCAGTCGGTTAATGGATTTAGCGACCGTCGGTAAAAAGGCGAAAATTATTAGCGGAATAAATTTTTTTTGAGTTTACCAACGGAAATTTCGTCAGTAAATTCTTTTTAAATATCAGCTCACTCGACATCTCCCCCCTCTACGTTTTCTTCTTCCTTCTTCCTTCTTCCTGCGTCTCCTTTTCGGTTTTTTTTTCTCCGGTTTCTCTGTTGTGGACTCCTTTTCTACTCGTCGGAATTGTCTTATCCAGCCATTGTCATCGTGTCCTTTAGTGGAGGTACTTTTGCAACTACTGTCATGTGTTTTTTTCGTATATTGGATGAAATTAAGTTAATTAAGGTATTTAATTACTTTCATTTATTTGTGTATTTTGTGATAGGAAAACAACTTTAAGTTTTAAATGGTAGTGAAAATTTCTGATTCTAGCAGTGCAAGGTGGGTTGTAGTTCGCAAAGATTTTATCTTGGGCTCGAACAATTTCTCTGGCCAAGTTCAGGGGGCTAACCACGAGACACAATTTATTACCGAGGCAAAGCTTAGATGGGTCTGTAAATACTAGCCAAATTTTCCTTGTCTCGATGAATGTCTTAGCCAAGAAATAGAAGGTAACCAGAGAAACTGAACATTTTACAGGTAAATTTTAAAAAATAATTTTTAGCAAATTTACCGACGGAAAAAAATTCCGTAGGTAATTACCGATGGAAAAAAAATTATGTAGGTAATTTTCTGACAGAAATTTACTTACCAAACGAAATAACAATCGGTAAATTTATCGACGGTATGCAAAATTTCCGTTGGTAAATTTACCGATAGCCATATTTTCGACGCTTTTTCCGTCAGTAAATTTCGTCGCTAAATAAGTTTACCGATAAAATTTGTACACATTCCGTCGGTAATTTCTGTTGCTAATCTATATTTTTCTTGTAGTGTAAGATGTGTGGTAATTTTGAGAGTAAATTTTAGAGAGCTATTTTACATAAAAGAGTGATTTTTAGTGTATTTTTAGAAAACATTTTCTTAAAAAGGTAAGTGATAGAATAGTGAGAATATTATCCGAGAGATAGTAAATTTGAAAAATATCTTGTATGCGAGTGTCACTATTTTATTGTATCATTTTTCATTTTCTATATCTGTCATTTTTATTAGTGAAAGTTTTATTCAAAATTTAACTCGTGAATGTAACTTAAATTAGAGAATGAATCATGTTAAATTTACGCGTGTTATTTTCTTACTTATTTTACTTTTAGGATTAATTCGTGATTTTTCGCGAAAGAATGCACATGCGCTTTTAAAGGTACAGTTGGCTGACGACGTTGCCTTCTAATGCAAGCACATGAACACTCCCTTAGTACCAAGAAAGGAAAGACACAAAGATGTGGAATTGATAGGTTCATCCCCCTTTATGCTATGGACAAAAATTGGTGACGAAACAGGCAAATAGGCAGAAGCAGCCAATTCTATATTCTATATTCTAATTCTTATTTTTTAAAAATATTTAAATTGAACTTTCTTTTCATAAATATGAATTTTAATAAAATATTAAAAAAGAAATGAAGAAAACAATTAGCTGCTTATATGAAATAAACAGCTGGTTTTAAGAAATGCTGGTTGGGGAAACTTTTTTTTTCTAATTAATCATCTACAGCCACTTTTCGTGTCGTGGAAAAAATAAATAAAATGTCGGAGAACAGAATGAGGATTCACTTCGGCGAACCTCGAAGTGTGAAAAGGTACAGAGATGGTTCTACCTGCATATCTAAATACGGAAACAAGATCCTCTGTCCAGTTTTACTCTGTCTTATTCTGTTTTATGGAATCTCAACATTTATTTTCCGGGACTTACGCGGGCCTCATGCGGATCCCATATAAATAAATGACTGAGATTTATTGGACACAATAAGACACCGTAATATTAGACAGAGGATCTAAACTCCTAAATACGTACTCCGATTAGAACGGATAAATTACTGCTCCTCGAACACCGTGTAGGCATGTCTGCGACTAGCTATTGATACAAGCATCAAAATTTATTTCTAATTAATGAGAGTGGAAATTACTGTTTTCAGAAGCATGTTTTCATATGTTTCTGCTCAATATATATCTAAAGGTGCTGATATGGACAGTCTACGTCCTTAAATTTGAATACAAGTTGGAATAGAAATGGGGTCAATACGAGTGTTGTAAAAGATGATAAGGTGCTTTCATACATTTATGCTTCATGTTTTATTAAAAGAAGTTCCATGACACTGATAGTCTACATACGAAGAATTCGGACTAAAAAAATCTCCACTCGTGGTTGGTAGGATCTCTAGATACATTAAGGGACAACAATTTGAGTCAAAAAGTTACCCGAGAAACAATAATGATAAATGAACAAATCAGAAAGAAGCAATTACATTCTGCTTCCAAATATACTTAAGATCGAGCAGTAGGCAAAGTCGTCCTTCTCTTCCTTTGCCTCGATGATAAGGGCAATTCCTTTAGTCAATTATTTATCAAGCCGTTTGTGAAACTTCAAGAAAAACACAAGTAAAACCTTGAAAGTTATTTGTTGGCAACATCAAATGTAGTTTATGCCTTACATTAGTCGGTTGGTTGTAGTCTAATGACATAATTATTTAAAAATATTATTTATTTCATATATATTCAAATGCATACGATGTAGTTCATAGGATAAACGTACATTGCAAATAAAAACACGATAAGATTATAATTATGAGATTTATGTTGTATTTATGTATTATTCCTAAATTAATCGTAATTATTGATCTATTTAGACTAGATATTAATAGATCATAAAAAGAACAACATATAATATATTTCTTCTTTATGAAAGAAGCAGTCAATTTTATAGGCTGAAGTATGGAGATATTTAAACAAATATGTGAGTATTTGTTAGAGAATAAGTTCACTAAACTGTTACTACAAGAAATTGTATTTTTAGTAAAAGTAAAAGTTGTCACTAAAAGCAGTAATATTAGTCACTATTATTAATAGTGTCCAATTTTTGAAGTCGTCACCTA
>JAOSBP010000006.1:26762060-26777749 GCA_027563825.1 Erythroxylum mucronatum | reverse complement strand
ACCATCACTGGGTCACTGCCTCGCTGGGTCTTCACTTGGGTCGGTGGCCGGCGGTGGTGGTTGCGACAGAGGGAGGACGGAGGAGGCAGTGTGTCTAGGCGGCGTGGACGATGCGACGGAGGCGACTCGCGAGACCACCAGAGGACGACAGACGGACGGAGACGGACGGAGGAGAAGACGAAGACGCGAGGAGACCATCGGAGTCCAGATCCAGACCATGGAGGGGCGGCGAAGGGCGACAGACGGAGGCAGGTAGGCGGCAGACGGAGGCAGGCGACGGGTGACAGAGAAGAGAGAAGAGAGTGGGGGGCCGAAGGTCGGGGGTAGTTTTTTAGGGTTATTTTTTTGTTATTTGCATTTTAGTCCCTAGGTTTTTTTAATTTTTGCGGAACTGTCCGGATTTTTCCGGTATCTTCGGTACTGACCGAAAACGGCCGGTACCGGCCGAATTTTTTTACTGGTACCGGATCTCGGTCGGAACGGAACGTTCCGGCCTGTACCGTTCGGTGCAGAACGGTATTCAGAACATTGGTTAAATCCCGATTCCTGTTAAAACGGGAAGAGGGTCCATATGAAAAAGATGTTGTCGGGTGGTGGGTAAGGGTGTCTAGATACAATAACAAACCACAACCTGAGTCAAAGTTTTCTAGAAATGACAATAGATGAAAGAAGCAAAGCTTCTTCTTCGAAATTCAACAAACGTACTTATGATGGAGCTACAAAATTATTTCTTCCTCTGACCTAGATGATAACCCGTTAAATCCTCTGTTCCATTTATCCTGTTCCATTAAATTTCATCTATATATTTATGTGGGATCCAATAGATAAGATTTAATAGAACATGATAAAAATACCATAACTAAAACAGAAGATCTGATCCTAAATGATAACGACACTTCTCGTAGTCAAGACAAACATAAATGTCTTCGAAAATAACTTTGTTGGCATTGCAAAAGAAGTTGGAACTTGTGCACGATCTAATCACCAGCGAACAACTGAGCAATGACCCATGTTTGAATAATTCTAAAGTTAATTTTCGGCGGTTAAAGAAAGTTCCATATCAATAATTTCAAGTTCTGATGAAGGTGTATATGTTATCTAATAATGTATGGTTTATTTAAACTATGTGCCTTTCATATGTGAGAGAATAATAACACGTTAACACATTGTTTTATACATGAAAAACAAACTATAAAACTCAAGCCTGTTTGTGTTGGATAATGAATATATAGTAATATGTATTTCAGTGATCAAATTTTATTTTTGAATTGTTCCTCATTCATGTGATTGAGGAATCATATTTCCATTTTTTAAATTTTATTGGTTTTTTTGTCTTCTTATTTTTATGTTTAATAGCGGTTATAAATATTTATATATTTTTAGTTTAACAATTTCAAGTTAAAGTAATTAATCATATTTGGAAAAACAGTTGGCTTATACTTATTATATTCACTAGTAGGGACAACAAATAATGTCCAAGCAGCCAGGACTTTTCGATGTAACCAGAAAAGTATTTAATACGGAAAAAATAAGTTAAAAGAATTAAATTATAATCTTAGCAGTAGTCTACCAATTGTTTTTCACTTCCAATATCGGACAAACAATGGCTACATAAATCACCATCGTTAAGCTGCAATCGGATTTCCTCATTTTACTTTTTGAAAAGTCCACCCGCGAAGTTCTTTTCAGTTTGCTTTTGACTAACGTAAAAGAAGCTGTAGTGGCGTTTGAAATGGCGATCCACGAAGCCAAGTCAAAGTACGACAAAACATCCACTTGACCCCAGGACAAACGAAGAAGATTTAGTCAAAGGCAGAGGGCCAAAAGCGCGTCTGCGACGTCGCTTCGGTTGATGTCATCAACAAGACATCAGCATATTTCATGTAACATGTGCCCTTTAATTTCGTCTCTGACAAGGAAGCTTCTTAACGTTCTCGGGAATTGAAGTTAAACATGAAATGGGCTGTGACTTTTGAATAAGAATTCTCAGCTTGTTTTATCATGTTACTTGCTTTCGGTTTCCACCTACTTGCGTGTTTTGAGCCACAAGTATACTGACCCCGGAAAGGGGAAAGAATGGATAGACCTCACGACCAAGCAGAAATGGAAACCTCAATCCAAAGGACAAGAGGAGCAGAGGTGTTCTTCTTAGACACGGTTACTTGGTGTTTCGCTTTCAGACATGTTATTCTGCATGATAATAACACGTCTGAAAGTGAAAACACCAAGCAACCGTGTCTATGAAGAACACCTCTGCTTTTGCAAATCTTAATTTGGTCGCATTTGCACGTTAGCCAACATTGAAATCCTAAGTTCAGATAAACATGACTTTTTTTTTTCTAAGAAAATTTGTCAACAAAAGACTTCGAGGTTTTGTATTCTTTTACTAAAAATGCTTAGTAGATACATGCATTCTTTTAGTGAATTTGAAATTAAATTACTCAGAATTTTTTTCATGTATAAAATATGAAACTCTATCGATGTCTAGGAGATCCGAACACGGTTAAATATTATACGAGTTAATTCTTTCTAACTCTTTAAATCTTACATTTTAGCGAAATTTTTATTAACAATTGTTGTTGTTAAGATAAATAAGAAAAGATTAGCATATCATATTCACCTATTAAAAAAATATTTTCTTAAAATTAAGCTCTTATTTGCTAGTACAGCGTTATATTTCCACCAACGATAAGTCCAACTACAAAAATGTGAGACTTAAATCATCAAAATATTTTATAGTACATTTTAATCTTTGATAAGACGAAGGGAATAATTTCGAGGAAAGTAACAAAATAAAAATACTAGCTAAATCAGAGAAAACTGAAGTATATTTATTTCTAACGTTTTGGAGCTAAATCAAGGTCTGTTGGGTTCGTCGGAAAGCCAACGTTGAGGCTCATAACTTAGTACGGGTCTCACATTTATATGCTAGCTGTTGTAGTTGGAATTTTCTCCTACCTCTTTGATTAATGCTATTGTTATTGTCTTTGTTTCAAAAAAAAAAGTTGTGGAACAAAAAATCATTTGAAATATTGAGAAAACAAGGAAAAAAAAAAGAAATGGATGCCAAGCTCAATTAAGAAGCACTTGAGTGGCCCGGACTTTTGGTATCCCGTTAAATGGGGCAAGTCTTGATAAAGGCTTGCTTGCCCAAACCTAAACATAGACTTGCCCCATTTAAAGCCTTTATGCCCTTATCTCTACTTTGTGTTGTCCCCATGGTGGATCCAAAACCCATTATGGGGAGCAATACTTCTATAACAAAAATTAAATACATCCCGATATCCTAAATCAACAAATCATTACATAATTTTCCACTGTCTTGATAACAGTTATTTGAAAATATTATTGTTAATTTAGTGGACCGTTAATGTGATAAAGATATTTACAAAGATGTAATTAATAATTTAATCAACAAGAACTATAAATTGATTCCATATTAGCTAACCATTAGTTAATCATTTAATGCAAACAAGTTATCTGAAGATTATTTGTACAAACAAATTAATTATTTCCGCTGCTCTAACAAATTGGTGTATGAAATATTATTATTGTAACACCCCACTATCATAGTTGAGCACTTCTAATATATTCCCGAATATCAAACTCCTCAGATCAATAATGTCCGGAATATCACAATTATATAAGTAGTAACTCAGTAACTAAAATTTAGACAAAAGCAATTCAATTACAGTGAAAATCATCTAGGTCAACTCACAGTATGACTAGATAGCTATTGCCTCGACGAACCGGTAATATCTGGAAGTTGTCGGTCAATTTATGCTTCTAAATCATGAAATACACACATATGTACACATTATTAACTTGTTTAATAAAAAAAAGTACTCAATTGTATGCATGTATATATGTTATGTTCAATGCATGCTTAATTGATTATTCCGGATATGTAACCTTATTCACAAATCTTAATAATTTATACATCATGACTTGTACATCATTTAGTTTGCAATTAGGTTTGTGCCTTAAGTAAACTTGATCACTTTCCATTCATCATTCATCATTCATCATTCATAAATTCATTAATCTTTTCCTAGTATTATACATTCACACAATTTCCTCAATTCTTATTTAATCATACCTAATTCACCATACTCATGTTATTTGGATCTCATTTGCGTTCATAAAAACATCTTTATACTATTAACAACTCATATTTACACTTATCCTTGAACATTTTTATGATTAAAAAACTCTTATAACACATACACAATTATTACTTTAAATATGAAATTTCAACAAGCTAAATCTATACATTCACCAAACTTTTTCCAGCAATATATTTTCATACGTTTACTCAATTCTCATTCATAATTACCTCATGTTCTTCAATGCTCATTCATCCATACCTTATATACATTTTTTATGTTCTTAATATCATGTTTGCATTAAAAGAACTCATTTATTTCTTTAACAAACCATAATTTTCCAGATTTGAGCTCAATCATATTAAAACAATCCATTCTTTAGGTTATGACTTCAATTAACTACATAAACTTATCAAGATATCTTCTGGCCAAACTATTTAACAGAAGCATTAATAAGACATCAATAAAAAATTTTCTTGTTTTTTACTTTGATTAATTCGAGCTCTAAAGTCTTCAAAAATTAGGAAATAATATAAGGTTCCTACAAAAGGGTTTATCACAGGCAATATTAGGAAAACAAACATAACTCAAGCTCTAGTTACTATTTTATTAGGTCACATTCACAGAGGTCAAGTTAAGGCCTATATCTACAACTTTCATTATTTGAGTTTCTTCAAATTCATGCCCTAAAGATATGTAACATAGATCAAAAGAGGAAGATAAAATTGAAACCAGAATTTCGACCTACATATAGCTCTAATTTTCCAGATTCAAGAACACTTCAATAATACCTATCTTTACCATGAATCCATCTTCATTTATACTTCAAATCCCAATTTAAATCATCCATACAATAGTCCATAGACTACCATTTTCGTACATGTAAAAACATACTAGAAAAGTATCCATTCATTCTCCATTTTCCAGCACATCTTCAACATCAACATTATACACAATTTATCCCAATTCAATCATTATAATCTTTCTATTATAACATGCCATAAAGAATAACACTTTACGTACTTATTTAGCTTCCAATTCCAGCTCAATTCATCAAGTTAACCTAGCCCTCCATGCATGCAAGATCATCACAAATTCAAGGTGGGATTAGATGACTTTCAGCTATGATAAAACAACAACAATCAGCTGATTCTTTAGCTATTTTGTGAAGGGTAAAATCATATATTTTGTGTGGTAATTTAGCATAGATTCAAGAAAAACACAAGAAGGGGAGATAGAAGCAAGCTTCGGTGGTGAGAGATGAGAAGAGAAGAAGAATGAGCTAGGCTGAAACAATACTGTAGAAACATTACTCCTAAGGTGCTAGGTGTCATCCAATTAATTTGTCATATGCCTAAAGGCATGTCCTCCATTTATCATGTAAATATGTTGCCATGTGTCACCAATAAAGCTAGGTCATATGTCATGTAATCACAGCTGCCAATTGTAATCAACTTACTGATCTATTTGTAACACAATGATCAATGCCAAATGTCACCCAATTATAGGCTTAATCATTCTAATTTTCATGTATCAATTTTTTTTACCACTTGTCATTTTTTTCTATACCAAATGTACATATAATTCCTCAAATTTTCAATTATATCAATTAATTATAAATTCACTACTTGTAATCAATCAAACCAAAATTCAAGGCATAAACGTTTCACAATTCACATCATGAACGTTTTAATTTTTCATAGCCCGGAATTAGTCAATTGAGTGCATATGCATTCCTTACAATGTGTACAAAATCATAATTCATAATTCATATGTGTATGCTAATGATATGCATGTGAATAAAATGCATTTCATGAATTCCCAATGACAACTAAAGCTCTAACCCTCAATATAAAGAATGAGTTATTACAATTATGTTATTTTCTAGTTGAAAGATCAGTCTTTTCTTTTTGTTGAAGTTGCTTCTTTGTAGAAACTTTGGATTAGGCTTATGCCATAAGTAACACCATTCTTTAATTTTTTTGAAAAAAGTTACGTGAAGAGGAATGATTATTATAAAATCAATATAGATTACCCATATAAAATAATATTGATAATTTCAAAAATAATTTTTGAAAAAAAGCTTACATTTTTAGCATTATCGTGATATTCTCTACTTTATACGTTTTTAATTTATTAAATTATGAAACATAATATACGAAGAGAACTGAAATCACAGGAGTCTATGCTTCTTTATCTCCTAAAAAGTTGTGGCCTTCACTTGTAGTCGCATAAAGAAAAATCTGTTATTTTCACCAAAAATATAATTCTAGCTTTATTTTTGTCCATTATTGTGAAATTAGTCAATGAATCCATACTTATCAAGTTTGGTGATATCATCGTGGCTTGAACCATATGCTTATTGTCGCTGTTGAAGTTAACTTGTAAAAGATGACAAGTTAACATGCTGCACTACTGGTCCAGAGCAGCGCTGCCCATGTAATCCTCTTTTAGAGTCTAATTTGGAATTTACCACCTAGGAAAATGACCTTGCTCACGACTGACTGCTACTCTACCCAGAGCAGCACTGCCCATGTAATCCTCTTTGAGTCTAATTCAGAATTCAATACCTAAGAAAACGACCTTGCTATTACAGACTTTGCTACCCTATCTATTGGTCATGCGTACATGTGTCACAACTAATGGTCAAAAATTAATGGTGGTATATCTCAAAATTATTATTTGAGATTCAATTTCAATTTCTAAATTATTATCATATGAAAATGGATTTTCCTTGTCAATTAGGTGTTATTTTTGCATAAAAATCGAAATTTGTTTGTTGGGATAAAGAAGACTGTGTTTTGATGTTAAAGGACAAAACAAATTCATGGTAACTATGTCATCACTTCATAAAAATTTCTATAAAATATTAGCATCTAGGTTATATTTTCAGGTTTTGAGTCCACAGAAATTTCTTTCCAGAACTTAATATCGTCTACTCTTCAAATCAATTTCCATAATATTCGCAAAATCCCATTGTTCACATAAAAAATTTAGGTACTTTTATACCTATCTCATTGAAATCTTTACGCGAATTTGTCTGCATCATCAAGAATCATTTCCATATCAACCAGAGATTCGGACGGCTACACCAATCAAACTCACATCGTTCAAGCAAGCACTAAACCGCATAAGCATCTTGTATATATGTTAACCCTTCAACATTTCCTACAAAACCATGTGCTCTCAAATGCTTATCTTGTTATGAAAGCTTCTACGTGCTTGGTAGTCAGCTTTTCAATAAGTTTATTAATGAAGTTAATTAGTGGTCAGTTCTCCGGCACCCCACCATTAAGCCTCTGAATATGCTGCCGAATACTCGTACGCACAGAAATGTCTGCACAGAAATGTTTAGTATTGTACAAGTGATTAGCAAAATACTATGATTTTAAAAGATAAATAACATCTTTAATCATATAATGATACTTCAATAATTATAATGAATTATGTATGTAGAAAAAAAGAGAAATTTTGAGCAGAAAATTGTTTTATATTTTTGTGTGTAAAATTATTAAAGAAAGGAGGTATTTATGAGTTGAATTAGACATGGCCTAAAATATATGCTATTGTTACAATTGTTACACCCTAAACATATGTTATTGTTACAACCATTTTATACAATAAGGGCTAGTATTAAAATTTTTATATTTTATTTTCCTATTAAACTTAAGGTGGTAAGGAGATGGACATCTTAAATTTGAATACAAATTCTTGAAATCATTAAAGTGGACAAAATTTGGTGAAAATATCTATCATTTGAGAATATAATAAAGTACGAGCAAGTTAAATAGTACCTTAAATAATATGGTACTATATAAGGTGACAATCAATCTTAATATATTCGTAGAAGACGTCATTATGAGCAACCTGTATAGCACTATGATTATCAGAAAGGGGAGGAGTTGCAAAAGAAAAGGAAAAAGTAATATCTTGAAATAACCAACATAGCTATAGGATTTTAGAGGTTTGTGCTTGTAATAGTTTGGTATTTTGCTTTTGTACGTTTATTTCTTATTATGCCATGAAATGACAGATTTGCCAAGAAAGAAACAATAGCCATTAGTTAAATGTTAATCAGTTAAGTCTTCAACCCAATCAATATCAGAGTGTTCTCATAACTCTAATAAAGAAGGATGACAAAAGTGACCATGGAAAAGAGTATCTCTGATGCATCAAAGGATACGAAGAAAAATAAAGAAGTAGTGCAATGTCTTGAAACGAATTGATTGATAATATGAACAACATGAGTAGTAACGTTAAGACGGAAGATAGGGGCATATAAGACTTCTAACGAATTAATAATAAATAGTAACATCATTGAGGAGACTCTCATTAGTAGTAGGAAAATGAACATTAGTTTTAAGTATAGTGATACTAACATGAGAAATAAGATTGGTGGCATATTTTACTTATGACAGAAAATAGTCAGATTTATCAAATAAAACTTCAAGACCCAAAAACTAAATAGGATTAGGCAAGTATTTCTTCTCAAATTGTTAGTTTTCAAAGAACTTAAGAGTGGAAATATCTTGAGTGTCATTGTCAATAATTATTATGTCGTTAACATAAGGGAGAAGAAATTGTGCTAATACCTACCCCTTTTGTGTTCTATCATATATCAAGGGATCCTAATACCTATCCCTTTTGTGTTTTATCACATATCCTAAGAAACAATAATTGTGCTTATGGTTCTAGTTTGGTATATTCATGCATTTAGAGAAGAAAAAAATAGCACTATTAAAGATTTTAAGAGTTTAGTAGTCAGGAGCAAAATTATACAATATTATAAGGAGAGATACTACCTATAAGAAGGGTAAGAATACAATTAATAGTATATACAAAAGATGTGATGAGAAGATTTTGGATAGTATCAAGTATGTGTCTATCCTTTTGTTCAACCCTACCATTTTGTTGAGAGGTGCTTAGATAAGATCTTTGAATAATAGTTCCTTAATGGTCAAAAAATGAGTGGGAGATTTTTCTTCATATTCTATGGCATTATCAGTGCGTAAAACTTTGATTTTGAAAGAAAATTAAGTTTGAACTATGTTTACAAAGTGAGAATAAATAGAAAATAGTTCATACCTATAATATAAGCGGTAAATACGTGTATATCTAGAAATCATCAACAAAGATCACATAATATTGCAAAATTCCTATGGTGTTATGAGGAGTAAGTAGTCAAGTGGGTGCATATTATTATTATTAGATGTAAACATTTTTGGAGTGTTAAACCTAGTAATAATAGTTCTTGGAGTTGGAGGAAGTTGTTACAAGTTAGGGACCTTATTTGGAATAATTTTAGATTTAAGATAGTTAATGGGGTTTTTACTCTCTTATGGCATGGTCTTTGGCATCCTAGATGCATCCTTGTAGATCTTTCGACCTCAGATTTATCAATGGATCGGATTTGCGTATTAAAAGTTTCTGATGTTATCAGAAACAATGTTTTGACCTGGCAGAAGGCTACAAATGAGACCACCTGCACCCTGGATCCTTTGCCATACCAACCAGTGTGCTCTCTAAATGACATATTGGAATGGATGGCTAGCTCCTCTAGAGTCTACACAAATTCTTTGGCCTATACTTTTTTTAGACCTCCCAATACTCTTGTTCCTTGGCGTAAATTGGTTTGGCACACAAGAACTAGCCCAAGGTGCTCTTTTATCTTGTGGCTAGCTTTTCTAAATAAGTTGCAAACGAGGGATAAACTCCTCTTCTCTTATGTCCCAAATTATTGTTCCTGATGCCTTTTGGATAATGAGTCTGTTGATCATCTATTTTTTGAGTGTTCTTACTCAAAAACAGTGTGGTTACATTCTCTAAACTATTTTCAGATCCATTTGCCTAACCTAATAAATCTCTCAACCGTCCTTAATTGGTTTAGCCATCCCCCAAACCACAGAAATATTGACCTCATCCTGTTTATCATTCTTCTTTCTGTTATTGTTTATAATCTTGTGTATGAAAAAACCACTGAATCTTTAAAGATATAGTCTTGGATGTTGGGAGCATTAACACCAGAGTGGTTTTTTAAGCTATGGAATATCTCAGTTCAAACACCGAGGGAAGGCAGTCGTTGGTATGGTCTATTTAGTTTTTTCTCTAATGTTTTGTTTTGCAGGTTTTAGATCTAGCTCAAGGTAGTTTGGAGGTCGAAAGAGGAGATTATTCCTCTGAAGATTCTCCTCCTCCTCCTGGTTTTCCTTTAAAGCCTTTATTTTTTGATTGCAATGAAGACCTTCTCTATTTCCAGCAAAGTAGGAGATCCAACACCAGTTTAGAAGTTTCAGCTTAAGGCCATTTTAGGGTTAAATCTGTGAAGATTTCACCTTGATTGTTTCTGGTTTTGTTTGGCTGCCAGACTCCTTTCCTAGTTCATCTTTTTAATGTGTTTTGTTTGGTTATGTTAATGTCTTCCCATTTTGGATATTTTTAAGGATTTCCTTGGGTGGAAGGCTTATTTAGGTCGTGGTTGTAGTTTCCTAGTTTTATTCCTTTAGTTAGCTACCGTTGTAGAGCCTTTTCCTTGTTTTCTTTGTTTCTGTTTGTTTAGTTTGGTTTCGACAGTGAGACTTGCTTTCTTAGGTAGTCTCTTGTTTTGTATAGAACTCTTTTCCTTTTGATTAATCAAATTACTGATTTATCAAAAAAAAATCAAAAGGTGTTGAGATAATATAATCATTATTAATAAAAAGGTACAGTATGATTTTTGGAAAGTTGGCATAAGATACAATTAAAACTAAGTAATCGCTAAAAACTAAAGATTAAGTCTAAACTTGGAAAGATGACGAAGACGAGGGTATTAAATATTTGATGTAATAGCACTAATAATACGCTTTGATAGAAAATGAAGAGTGTCAAGTTCAAATGATTGTCTGACTTTAAGTTTTATCCTAAGTATCTCATCCACTTATAGATCCTATATAGTACAATTATGACAAAAAAAATAGTTTAAATCCAAGTTTACATAATTAATCAATAGAGATAAGATTTAAAGAAAATTTAAAGACAAGAAAATATCAATAAAAGGCAATTTAGTTGCTTGAGCAGTGCCTATATTATAAACATACATTGTAAAGTTATCATTTGGTGAATAATATGTGGAATATAAGGAGTTTTTTTATAAATAAAATATTGACGAATTAGAGGTAATGTGGTTGCAAAAGGTATAATTAAAGTACCATGAATAAGAAGTACTTGCTGTGACAAATAGGAAAGGAGAGACAACAATACTAGAATCTAGTTGAGGTTGATGTAGAAGGGTCTGAAAACCTTTCAAAAATAATTTAATAGATATGGATGTATTCTCTATTGCATCCTCTGTGGTAATAGTAGTGACAGCAAAATGAGAGGACTAGGAATAGTTACCTTATTTTAGTTGTTTTGTACATTCAGAGATGTAATGACCCCTCTTTTTATAGTAGTTATAAAATACATTCTACTTAGCTATGTTTTGACAAGTAAAATTCTAATAAGAGGAGGTTTGAGTAGCAAGAAAAAAAAGTAGATGGAATAGATTTTCCATTTGAAGGGTGTTAAGTCTTTTCTATAATTAGTTATTTGATTATTGTTGGGCCCCGTTTCCAAAATCCAACTGGGGAATCATAAAACGTGAGTATAGTTGAAAACATTGGACTTGGAAGGAAAAATTCCCTGGGAGCAATGGCGGGTTTGCCGCGGAGGAACTGTGGGAGTATCTCCAAGGACCTTTCGGAAAAAGTTCGCTGTGGCAAAGTTGCCAAATTCAAACAAAAATATCCCTAGGGAAAGGTTTGCCGCAGCCAAAGTCACATCTTCGTTGCGGTGAAACCTTCGATTCATGATCTTTCCAAACCCGAGAAGGTCCGTTTATCAGACTTAATGTTCGTTTAATGGACATGGGTGAGTCAAACTCACTCAAGAGCCATCCCAAAGGTTTCTCCATCTATCCTAACCTTACTTCCACTCTAAATTGTCCCAAAATTCACTTCCTCTAATTCAACATCATTTCATAACGTTGAACCCAAAAGTTAATTTGTATTCATTACTTACAACTAATTCTCATCCGTCACAATTTCCTATCTTTCTTTTCCATAACACATCTCACTTATATGTAACAACAATTTGTATTCAAAATTTATCATCTCAAATTAATAACTTCATCAAGTATACCTAATTTCAACTCAACCTCATCCGTAAACAAATTCATATTTCATTAACCTCAAAAGGAAAAAGTTTTACAAAGCTTTAATGGGCATTTCAAGCCACAATACACCGTTTGTGTTAGAACCCAAAAATACAAAAATAATATATGAACGAGTAAAACTTGAAATGCGGCTAAAGTCTTGTGTTTTTCCATATACTAACTTAAAATACAAAAAATATGCAGATTTTGGAGTGATGCCTTGACTCTAGATCACTCAATCTCTTGCTCATCACTTAGAGAACGGAAGGAATGGCGGGTGAGCTTAAAATCTCGTGGGTAACAAGTTTATAACCGGGTAGGTTCATGTGGGACTTCTTGCGAATCTCTAGTAATAACAGAACGGACAATCAGAAAGCCATGTAATGGTTTTGCGTAATTTGTAAACTTAAGGGAGTCCGTGAAGGAGCTCCATGCCACTAGTGAGCAGGCGGGAAAAGCCTTTAACATGGTCAATGTGCATGTGACATAACAGAATGGGCCACCACTAACCCACACAAACATGAATTTCAAGGCTTGCAAACATATTGCCCAAAAAGGCACATTTCGGAAACATGATTTTCTCAAGCATGATATATATTTCAAATGTCATTTCCATCTTCAGTTCATAATTCATTAACAAAATTCATTTACCAAACATGTAACAATTCTTAAAGTATTTAAGAAGCAATAAATGTAACATTTATAAAACGATTGAAACCATTTAACTCTATTGATTTGAAAAACTATTCATAGCTTATTAATGCAACTATAAACATGTAACCCACCTGGATTTCTTGCTTAAAAACTTGCTTAAAAGTGCCTCTCCTCTTGCTCCTCTTGCCTTTCTTGATTCCCTTTAACATTGGCAAAAATCCCATTCAATAGTAATACAAATTGAAATCCCACAAAGCATATTCACTAGAATTGATTCTATAATACTTAAACTATGCATTTCCTAAGCTTCATGAACTAAGACCCTTCCAAAAATCTAAACCTTCGGGTCAATTTTCCATGATTATTCTGATCAGGTAAATGAAGAAATTTGATAACACTTTCTTTTAGAAAATATTTCTCATAGTCTTAAATTTCTAATGACACCAAAATCATTCAATTTGGTTCAGAAATCTGAAAGTTGTACCCCAAACATTTTCGGACATATATTGAAATAGTATTATGTTCTCAACTTCCATCCAGAAATTGAAATTCTTAGAGTCTGAATTAAAACTGTATTTTGCCATATAGTTTGTAGCCCTATGTCTCTAGTTTACTCCAAATCACAAATATTCCATTTGGATAACTACAGAACAAGTTATGCCTACTATACCAAGGCATGTTCAAGCTGTGCAGGAAAGATGGCCGCGATGAACTTTTCCAGAGAGGAAAATTCCTCGTGAATTCTTACATGTTGGCCGCGGTGAACCCAAGAGTTAGCCAAGGCGAACTTTTCCAGAGAGGAAATCCTTTAAGTTGGCCACGGCGAACCAAGGAGAGTTGGCCGCGGTAAACTTTCATAGAAGTATAATTATGACTCGTCTTTCAATTTTTCAGATTCTAACTCTTTACTTACTACACATATTTAACTTCATTTTCACTTTCATTTTACTTCTAACTATCACCAAAACATGCTTCATTCATCAAATCAAGAAGAACGATGATTATACTTACTTGTTTATCCATGGCTTCTTCAAGAGTCTCCTAGAACCCTAGCTCCGTCAACATACCCGAAAATCAACTTTCAAGGTGAAATGGGTTAGGTTTTTTAGCAAAAAGAAGGAGAAAACAATGAATCTTGAAGAAACAAAGTTAAGGAGAGAAAAATGAAAGAAAATTGAAGAAGATGAAGAAGAGAAGCATGTATCGTGAATGGCAAATGAAAGACCATAAAATGGTCTCTAATTTAGGAAAAATTTGTGAGTGGATGCCACTTGTCACCTTTTTGTGGTCTCCAATTGGCTCTTTTAAAAAGTTAGTCTTTTTGTCTCTAATTTCTACTCCAATTGTCTTCCAATTTTCAATGACATAAGTCATTAAATCTTAATGTCATTCATAAAATTTTTCACTGCGATTTGACTCTTATTTTACTACTATTAATCAATTGTTCTGCCACTTGACATTTTTTATAGTCCAAAATATCCTTAAATTTCAGAAATTCTCAAATTTTCAGATATTTTCCTAAAATTCACCAAAATTCTAATCCAACTATTTATACTTCTCCTATTCGGTTTTTAATACAAATAATTCAAATTTCTCAATATAAGGACATTTATATTTAATTATACCCGAAATGTCAATGAATGCATGTATTATTATTTTAATGTGTGCAATAATCAAATTCACATGTGTGTATGCTAACATCATGCATGAGCACGAGATGCATTTTCTTAATCTCTCATTGTTATTTTCTCAATTACAGAAATCTAGGGTTCTAACCCTTAGTGTAGGAACGGGATGCTACATTTCTCCTCCTAACAAATTTCGTCCTCGAAATTCTTATCTAATTGATCAAGAGGTAGGGGTATGCCTCCTCATATGCTCCTCAAGTAATTTCTTTCAATTAACTATAGTCGAAGGAATCAATCAATCCTTGAATCACTTATTTAGATATCACACTATCTTAACTGTTTCCCCAATATAATTCAGATTACTCAAAATTTTCACTTTATGTGTCGACAATACATGTTTGTCAAATCATATCAATATTTCTTAGCATACTCACATATCACACATTATGAATTTGAGATATCTTTATTGATAATACAACTCATAAGTTATTGGTCCTATGCTCTCAATAACTTCATGTGGACTAATACAATTCAAGCATAGTTTATCATTTTTCCCTTTACTCTTTCCTCATTTCTGTCCCATTTTCCTATTGTTTTTTCTATCTTCTATATGCATATCCTCAATCAATTCAAAATTATTGATGCATAATCATTATGAAGTTCTGATCTCAATTTCACTAATATCTTCTTACGGTGAATCATAACTCTTGTCGCATTAATCGAAAAACCACTTTGGTTCCAATTTCCTCTTTATGAGATTATAACAAGGTTATGATTTCATTACATTTTGCTTGTACACTCTAATCTCATCATTTATACTTATATCCCTATATTCCTCAAACAATACAAGACAATACATTTACATCTATATCACATTCGGGGATATATAACCGCAGTGCAATATTGATGTCATATTAAATAATGCATCCCACAATACAAATACGTTGAATCATTATTTGTCATATTTACCCATATACTATTTCTCATTTCTATTTATCCACAACTTTCATTTTCTCATATCATGAAAGAGTCAAGGATGTGAAAACCGGACCGGACTGGCCGGTCCGACCGGAAATCGTTTGAACCGGCTATGTGTCCGGTTCGGTTTTAGTTCTTAACCCCTTAAGATAAAAA
>JAOSBP010000006.1:26738995-26752243 GCA_027563825.1 Erythroxylum mucronatum | reverse complement strand
ATGTATATGTGTTATGTTCAATGCATGCTCAATTGACTTTCCCAGGTATGTATTCTTATACATAGATCTTAACTATTGAATTTGTGCTTATACACCCTAAGACCATTCAAACACCATATTTTGTATACTACCATTTTGCAATCAGGTTTGTCCCTTTAAGTTAGCTTGATTACTCCAAATTCAGCAACCATACTTTACACTTATTCTTGAACATTTTCGTGATCAAAAAGCCTCTTATAATGCACACACAATAGTTACTTTAAATCTAGAATTTCAGCAAGTTAGATCTATGCATTCACCAAACTTTTTCCAATAATATATATTCATACATTTACCCAATTATCACTCATAATTACCCCATTTTTTAATACTCATTCATCCATGCCTTATACACATCACTCATGTCCTTAAGATCATGTTTGCATTAAAAGAACTCATTTATTCCTTATATAAATCAAAATTTCCAGATTTTAACTCAACCACATCAAAACAGTCCATACTTTAGGTTATGATATCACTTAACTACATAAACATATCAATCTCTTAACCAATTAATTAAGCAACAATCTAGGCTCATTCCCAGCCTTTATCAAGTCCAAATATACTAATTTAGAGTGAAATTTCTCAGCTGGTTCGACATGTACACAAGGTTGAAATTAAAATTCCAAAAATTGTCATCAACATCACTAATATGTGTAACTTTACTACCTTTAATACTTCATGAATTTTACAAGCTTAAAGACATCACTATCACCTAAAATTTTCCAAATTTCATGTCCTTTAAGGTTACTTCATTTCAGTTTAATTTAACTTCTTTATTGGTTACACTAAGGCTACAAAATTCTACTCATTTATGACTTTAACAGTCACTTTTTATGTCACATCCCGTTTTCCCCATGCTAAGGGTTAAAACCCTAGAATACTGAATATGAGAGATATTATTGAGAAATTAGGAAATGCATTTCATGCTTATGGATAATATTAGCATACATATGTTGGAGTTATGTAAATATAGTACCCTGAAAAGCAAGTGTATTTACTTATAACTTAATCTTCTTCCAGATTCTTTTTTAATGAAAATATTTATTATTAATAGAATAAAAGAGTTTGGTTTTATTTGTATGAGCATATTATAATTAGTCATAAGGTATAATTAGTCATAAGGTACCAAGATTCATTTGTAAGTAACATACATATACATGGAGATGTAAGGGAAACATGTATATTATTAGAATCTAAATTAATTGATTCACAGTTGAATAACCAAGTTGGTCCTTTGATTATGGTTTAAACTGTAGTGTTGTGATTTATCTTCATGCAAGGAAAGGATTTTACTTTAAGGGAATGATGAGTTTCATATCATGATAGTAGTTGACTATTGATAATGGCATTATGAAATGAATCTGGAATCACTATGTATTTAAAGAATAAAGTAGGTCGTTTCTTTAATCTTAAAACATACACTTTAACATTCTTTCATTCTGAACCATAATTTTGATGAGTGGTGAACTCATAAGTGTTTCATTATAATTCTTGATATGATCAAAATGGATTTTTACAGAGTATCAATCCAGTGTCTGCATGTTGGAATTATTAATTGAAACGTGTATAAGGAAACATTCACTCAAATAAAGAGTTTATAGTGATATCATCACTTCTAGATGTTTTACGGAGATTGGTGATTAAACTGGCGCTAGTAGTTTGATGGACTAGCTATCCATCAAGTCTTAACACCAAGATGATATCTTATGTGTTAATCGCTACATAGAGTGAAGTGAGAGATCCAGAAGAAAAAACCAAAAATAAGGGTAAAACAGAAATTTTACCTTTTATTGTTCGGATGACTATAATATGGTTTATAGTAGAGTTTGCAATTGGACATCTAATTTGAAACATGTGTTCTTATAATATTTAGTAATTCAAGAGTTCAACTAATTATCTTTAGTGGAATGACATTTGATTAATAAGTTGGAATTAATTATAATGAGATTAAATTAATACTGGGCTTATTGAAGCTTGAATTATATAAGTCCAATTAGATTCCCCACTTGGCTTCTAGGAAAGGTTATCAAGCAAAGTAAGAAAAATAAATAGAGGTTGCCGGAAAGAAAATTAAAAAAAAGAAAGGACCAAATTAGATTTGGAATAATAATACCGAAACAATTTAATTAAGAGTTAATTAAATTAGATTTTAAGCTTATGATTAAATGTTGGGCTTACACTAATTAATTGTTAATTAGAAGCCCAAAATGAACATTTAATATTGGGCTAGATTTTGATTTGATTTAATTAATTATATTAATTAAATTGAAACAATATTTGTAAAGATAAAATGAGGGCAAAACCAAAATCTACAATGATGTCGATTTCAGTTTTATATAGCTAAATGGATAGCTGCACATTTAGCATTGAATTGCTAAATATCATGTGGGTTTTTATCATGCTTCATCATGATTAAATGGTTTAATGGTGTCCTCATTAAATGGTTTAATGTTTTTATCGTTAAATGGTTTAATGGTTGTCATTTAATGTTGGCATTTAGAAAAACATATAAACCTTTTAGCATTCATTTGATTAAAGAAGGAAGTAGTGCATTTGTTGCACTCTCTCCCTTCTTTCATCATTCAACCGAAAATGAGAGTGTCTTGTTTTTTTTTCGTCTTTTCATCTGGCCATATTAAGCAAATGAGAATGTCTCATTTATTGGCCTCCCTTTCATTTTGATTAAAAGAATGAAGTGGTGCATTGGTTGCTCTAACTCCCCCTCCTCTCTTTCATAATCTACCCCGAAATTATGAATGAGAGTGTCTCATTTTTGTTCTTTCAACTAGTTGATCATAAAAGGAAATCTCTACAATATTTCTTCTCATTTCCAACCAAAGGATCTTGTTAACTAAGTTGTCCAAGGAGAATAAGTGGTATATTGGATTGGATGAGGATACAATAGCGAAGGAGTCAGTAAAATTTCGATCATGTTCTTATGTTATTTATTTTTCTAATGTCGTATGATGTATGGATTAAAACATGTTGATTTGGTTATCATGCTTCCGCTGCGTTTTGATTTAGGAAAAAGTTTTTGAAATCAATCGTTTAGCCAAATCTAGTATGATATTGTTTTTTCGATCTAACAAAGGTGAGGTTTGAGGATGGTTTGTCATCAATGACTTGCTTCCATGTTTTCAAGGGAGGTCGCTTAGAAGGATCAAGGGTTCAATGTGTAGTTCTTTTAAAATGTAATTCTCCAATCTTTCTATTAATATATTTGATTTAATTTCTCAGAAAAAATTTAACAAATGTACTCGTGTTACTTGATTTGTCGCAAACTTTCTTCAAAGGGACAGATGTATATGGATTGGGCATTGGGGGAGTGTTTCAATAAAATTAACACCCTATTGCTTTCCTGAGTAAGGTATTGGCACCTAAACATGTCATATTGTAAACTTGCAAGAAAGAATTTTTAGCCATCGTAAAGGCCATTAATCATTGGCATCATTGCCTGAGTGGTCGCCTATTTAAGTTTTAGGTTATTAACAAAAGCTTGAAATTCCTTTGGAGTAAAAAAGAATGACACCCTTTTAGTAGACTTGGTTACTGAAGCTAATAGCATATGATTTCGAGGTTACCTATAAAAGCAAAAAGGAGAATCAAGCAACAGATTCTTTATCCCCTATTTCAATCACATAATTACTAACACTGATAGTTTCCCAAGTGCATGCAAAATAAAGATCATAATAATTTAAGACCTTATAAAAAAGTTTGAGGACAGGACAAGGAAACCTGGAGCTAATGAATTGAAGGATGGGTTGCTCTAATGGAAAGGTCATATAATAGTGAGCCATGATCAAAGTTATAGAGGAAATTAATATCTTTGGTTCATGGTGGTAATACACAAGGAGGTCATTTGGATATATTAATGATAGTTAAAATGGTTTAAAACTTATTTCACTAGAAAGACTTGGCTAAGGATTTCAGAAATTACATAAAAAATATGAAAATTGCCAAAGAAATAAGTCTCTTGATACCTAAAGGATTTTAATGAGATATAAGTATGCAAATGCTATCTAGAGGCAATTTGGTGATCTTGTGGTTATGGACTAGTTTAGCAATTGCACTCATCTCAGAGCTACTAAGCATTTATACACTACTCATGATATCGCTCAAATATTAATTGATCACATTTTCAAACCGCATGGAATGCCAGAGTCTTTAATGAATGATATAGACCCTTTATTTATGAACAAATTCTGCGAGGAAATTTTTAAACTTCAAGGAATTAACCCGAAGTTTTTGACATCCTACCATCCTTAGACAGACGAGTAAACGAACATTGTTAACAAGATTCTAGAGACTTGTCTAAGATTCTTTTGTGGTGACGCCACTAAGAAGTGCACAAAATGGATTTCCATAGATGAATGGTAGTATAATATAACCTACCATTAAGCTATTCCTTCCAATTTTTTGAAGTTCTATACAAACATCCAC
Source organism: Erythroxylum mucronatum (assembly GCA_027563825.1). NCBI lineage: Eukaryota > Viridiplantae > Streptophyta > Magnoliopsida > Malpighiales > Erythroxylaceae > Erythroxylum > Erythroxylum mucronatum. Next base: position 26,747,761 of record JAOSBP010000006.1, on the reverse strand, counting down.
CTCTTATCTATGTACCCAACTTTGTATGGGATTCTTAAAACTTTTTTGTAGACCATTTAACATTATTTTCCAAAAGTCTACAGTTCAGGGAAGGTAAAAATGACTTAGAACACAAATACTCTAATATTACTTGCTTTGAATGAAGAAGTATAGTTATATAAAGTCATAATGTTCTTAACTCAAAGATAACAAGAAGTATGAGAGAAACTATAAAAAGGAGGAAAAAGACAAGAAGAAAGAACTTACTTCATCAACTTCAGATAATAAGTGAATTTGAAAGCAAGCAATTGGAAGAAGAGATAGCTCATATGTGTTTTATCACTAAGGACGATGATGAGGTAACATCCAACTCTAAGTTATGTGATAATGATATTGATTTGACTAATTATGAATTAGTTGAAAGTTTAGAAATCATGAGTGAGAAAAGGAAGAAATTATCTTCCAAACTTGAGGAACATCCAAAACTATATAATTATTGATGACCATCATAATTTAGATGCATTAAGGGGTGAAAATGGAACATTGAAAAAGGAGGTGGATTCACGTACAGATTCTTTGTCTAAGTTTACTAAAGGGAGTGAAAAACTAGAAAATATGCTAGAAGCTCAAAATAAGGGACGTGAAGGTAATTTTAAACCCACTTTTTTTAAAGGAAAATAATTGCATAATAAAGAACCATTGTCTAATGTGATAAATCAGTATGGAGCATTCACATCCAAGCACATTCATGCACATTCCAAATGCACTAGGACTAACCCTAAAAGCAAGCATCATGCTTTCATATACGACTCATAACTTACGCATAAAGTTCATTACAATTAAGGGAAGAATAGGCATAACTTCTATGATAATATGCAAACCGACTCACACCCTTTTAGGCCTCAAAGAAGCATAATCAAGTTAATTCATTGTAGACATCATATATATAATCATAGTACATGATCAAGGTGGTATTCAAAGATGGATCTTAAATCTGGTTATCACCATATACTAATACAGGAGGAAGGCATAAAGAAGACAACATTTTGAAATCATGAGGGGCATTATAAATTTCCCGTAATGCCATTTGGATTAACAAATGTTCCATCAACATTCCAAAGATTGATGAATGACATATTCAGGTCATTTCTCTAAAATTAATTCAATTTTTAATGATATTCTAGTTTATAGCGACTTCCACTAGCATGAAAACTACCAGAAGGAAACCTTCAAAATTTTACATAATCATTAGTTATATCTAAATAGATGTAAATTTATATTTGGAGATAGAAAATTTGAGTACTTAAGACAAACCATCTTTGGTGAGGGCGTGGTGACGGATGGCCAAAAGGTAGAAATGGTATAAAACTAGCCTCTACCACAATCTCTCAAAGAGCTCAGAGGATTCTTTAGACTTATGGGCTATTATAGGCGCTTCATCTGCCATTATGCTCAACTGACCCGACCCTTATAGGATTTGCTCAAGGCCCCAACTATGAGCAAGTGGGCTTGTGAAATACCAAAACAGACGGCCTTTAATGCATTGAAGGATTTCTAATAATTTTTACCCTGGTTTTGGCTCAACCAAAATTTCCAAACTACTTGTGATGGAAGTCGACGCTAACGCATCTGGAATTGAAGCTATATTCTAACAAGTAAGCACCCTATAGCTTATTTCAGCAAAACCTTGGCAGAAAAACATAGGGGTTCATCTACCTACAAGAAGGAATTATAGCCATTATTAAGGCAATCAAGTAATGGAATCATTGCCTATGTGGGAAGAAATTTTAGGTGCAAATGGATCATCAAAGTCTCAAATCCCTACTGCAACAGAGAATTGCCACACCTTTTCAACAAACTTGTCTTCCAAAGTTGTTCGAGTATTATTTCAAAGTATTATATCATAGCAAAAAGGAGAATCTAGGGACATATGCCATATCATGTATAACGAACAACGACCTACTAACCTTGTCAGTTTCTCACTAGGAGGAGATTTGGAATAGTTAGAGTAAGGATAAAATGATCATTAATATCATCTAACAAGAAAAAATGGGATCCTGAAGTCAAGAAACAATGAATAATGGGAAGGACTATTATGGTGGAGGGGAAGAGTAGTAATTAACTTTAACAAAGACTTGCGCTTCAAACTAATATCCATAGGCTATGATGATCCGTCAAGGGGGCATTCTGGTATGAATGCAACTAGTAAGTGGTTACATAACATTTTTTATTGGAAAGTAATTGGGAATGATGTATGAAATTACATCAAACTCTGCAATGTATATCAAAGGAACAAACATGAGAATGTAGTGCTAGAAGGACATAAGCATGGATTTTGTAGAAGGGCTTCCACCCTCGTGAGGTCAAACAGGGATCATGGTGTTGTGAACTATTTTAGCAAGTACAGTTATTTCATTCCCATTAAACATCCTACCATTGCATTCAATATAGCAAGATTATTCTTGGATTAGTTATTTAAATTACATGTTATGCCCAAGCAAATTGTAAGTGACAGGGATCTCGTCTTCCTTAGCAAATTTTGGAGAGTTTTTTAAGTTTTAGGGGGCGGCCACCAATTCCCCATCTCATACCGCCCGCAAATGGATGGATAAACAGAAGTGATTAATCACACTTTAGAAACGTATCTTCGATGTTTCAGTGGTGAAGTACCCATAAGATGGATCGAATGGATTCCTTTGACGGAATGGTGGTACAATACCACATTCCACAAAACCATTAATTCTACTCCATTCAAGCTGCTATATGGGTATAATCCTCCCGTGTACATACCTTACTTAACAAACAACTCCCCAAACATAGCAATGGACCAGATCCTGTAAGAACAAGAGGTGGCCCTAGTATCTGCAAGGTTCCATCTAAGACAGGCTTAGAACATAATGAAATAACAAGCAGACAAAAGACATACTGAACGAGAATTTAAGGTAAGAGATATGGTATTCTTGAAACTACAACTGTGTTGCCAACACTCATTTCGAAGGAGGGTTTTTATAAACTCTCCCCATGCTCCATAGGCTATATCTAGTAGAAGAGTAAGTTAGCGCAGTAGCGTACCAACTTAAGTTGCTATCAGGGGTAAATATTCACCCTACATTCCATATTTTCCAACTAAAGAAATGTGTGTTAGGAACTTTATCTACTTCTACAGAACTACCAATAGGAACTTTATTTACTTCTATGGAACTACCAACCATGATCAACCTCGTCACTACAACAAAACATACCTTTAGCGATGATTTTTAGGGCGACAATTTCAAAATCGTCGCTAAAAGTAAGCTTTTTTTGCAATGTTTTACATAATCGTCCCTAAATAAATATATTTTGTGATGATTCACATTAATCGTCGCTAAAAGTCTACTTTTGGCGACAAAATTTCAAATCGTTGCCAAAAGTTAATATTAAAGATTTTATATCTTACGTATTTCTTAGGAGAATTTTGATGAATTTTTGTGTGTGATAGTATTCTTAAAAATAATAATGTTAAAAAGATAATTTTTTAATGATAAGTGTGCTTATTAATCCTAAAGTTAATTATAATTGACATTTATATGCTTTTTTTTCATTTGCCTTCTTTAAAAATTTGTTTAAATAGCCAATGCATTCAAACTCTATAACTTTATTTAAATCTATGGATTTATACATAAATGATTCTTTAATGATGCCTATTGTAAATAGTACTATACCTCTATTCATACAAAAATAGAGCATCTAAAAATTGTAAAATGTTTTCAATGTTTTAAATATATTGTTGAAAATCACATGCATGGTAGGTAATTTAAATTTTGAAAAGTAAATAATTTTTGGACATAAAAAGATAAACATACCTACAATTGTAATGCTAATAAGATCAAAATATAATAAATTTAAATTGACTACTATTCTTATTATTTTTTTAACAATAAAATAGTAATACATATAAATATTGAAATATGGTGAGCAATATAATATAATGATATATGGTAAGTAGTACAAGATTTTAATTAGAAGTTTAACAATTCTTACGGACAAAGCAATAAATAAAGCTTCACGCTAATTCCATCGAAAACAAAAAGAAATAGTTATTTTTTTTATTCTAAGTGACATTAGAGTCTGTAGAAAAGGTAAAAGGGTTTCCAATGTCTGGATTCACAAGAGGGCTCCTTAAATGTTCCAAGCCATCAATTGAAACAGATAAATATCTTCCCTCAGGGTCTAGTTTATTGACACCCTCTTCCAACAACTTTTTTGCTTTAACTAAATTTGCAAAAGATGCAGTCAATGATTTCCCAGATGCAGTCAACGATGACAGTATTAGATGAACCGCAAGTACTACGCATTTCACTTAATGAGCGAATAGTATAGAACAATCAAAGCTAAATCAAATAGTATTAGGAACCCAAATTCGAACACATGCATACCTGACTGATAAACTCCATCATCGTCACAATGAACAAACATGGTTTTTGCAATAGACTACTTTTCCAAAACAACCGATTTTTCTAATCCTATAGGGACCATCGGGAGATCGCCATCGCCTCCATTTTCATCTATGTTCTTTTGAAAATTCAAGGAAGCTTAACAAAATATATATTATATATAATCAAATGTTCATATAATAGATTCCTAATAAAAAATGAGATATAGATAATAAAGAAAGAGAGGTAGTTCAGATGATACTTAAAATCTTAAAGAAGAAGATCAGTCATAGAAGGCAAACATTGATTAGTGTTTGATGAGGGGATTTTTTGTGCATTGATTTGTTCTTCAATAGGGAGAATTTTGCCACATTCCTCCCAAATAGAGCTCATTTCCACCGTCAGAAACTAGTTGCCACATTGACATTTCATGATGAATTAATATTAATAGTTTTATTATGAAAAATCAACAAAAGGCTTTTTATTTGAATGTTCCAAAATTCTACAAATGTTAATTTTATGATTTATTAAGTAAGATTACATTTAATAATAAGGTTAAGAATGTTAAGTTTATATGTACTATGTTTAGGGGATGCATAAACATCCCTTGCGGAGTCCTCTAATGTAAATAGCTATGTAATTGTGATTTAGCTTTAATTTATCTCAAAAATTAGCTTTATGCGGATTGTTAATGTTTGACTTATGTTTATGCATATTATTGATATTTGAATCACGTTAATGTGGAATGTTGATATTTGAGTTTTGTTTATGTGGAATGTTTATGTTTGATATATGTTTAAGCAGATCGTTGATTTCTGAGTTATGCTTATATGGATTATTGATGTTTGACTTATGTTTATATGTACAGTTGATATTTAAGTTACATTAATGTGAAATGTTAATGTTTGAGTTACATTTATGTGGAATGTTAATGTATGAGTTATATTTATACAGATTGAATGCTTATGTAGATTGTTGATGTTTGACTTATGTTTTTGCGTATTGTTGATATTTAAGTTACATTAATGCGAAATATTGATGTTTAAGTTATTTATTCTAAATGTTGATGTTTGACTTATGTTTATACGGATTGTTGATGTTTGAGTTATGTTTATGTGTATTGTTGATGTTTGACTTATGTTTATGCTTAATATTCATATTTGAATTACATATATCTAATATAATGACACCTAGTAGAAACAAAGGAAAGAAGGTAACAAGTATCGAAGTTGTCCCTAGTCAACAACAACCACATCAATAAGATCCTCCCCCATAACAACCACATCAATCAAACCCTAGCCAACAATAATAATCGACCTTATCCATCAATGAACCAACTTAGCAACAACCTCCATCTGCCTCAACTAGTATTGAAGGATTTGTAGGTGTGTTAACATTTAACACCTATAATTAGACTTATGCTCAAATATATATTTACATGTTTAATGTGTATTTTCTTATCATTATTCATTTATTATCAGGTTCTAATACTGCTACTAGAAAAAGAAGTTGTGGTATAATTAAAGGTTGTGAGTTGCAATGTATGAATATTGCAATGAATAGTAAGTTATTTGTACATATTAATACATCTCAAGGTCGTCCTGAAGATAAGATTCAATATGCAAAATTATATAGTGAGTTAGGGGAAATTGCCAGAAATGAATTGCCTTGTATTATGCATGCTAAGCAGTTGAAGAAACACAACTTGCTAAAGAATGCTTTGGACAAAGTTTTGGTAAAAATTCAATTTGTTTAATTATATGCAATATTCTTTTACTTATTTAAACATTAATTACACTTCTAATTATTGTTCACAGATGAAGCTGAATATCATCAATATTGACAACCCTGATGTTTCAAATTGTGTCACTTCACTTTTGAAACAAAGGACCAATGATCGACGTTATTGACTACATAAATATTACAAAACTTTTTCTTTGGATAAGGAGGTAAAGAGAGACATGTTCCGGAATAGATGTCTCCAGAAAATTAGAACAATTTGTGTGATTATTGGGTCTCTCCCAACATTTAAGTTCGTTTTCTTTCACTTCGTATTTGCTTCCATTAATTTTGTTACAAGATTTAATGACTATTTTTTTCCTTTATTTAATTAAAGTGTAAGAAGGCCAAGTTGAACAGTGGAAAATGAAAACTCCTCACAACTAAGGCTCCAAATCATTTATTGTCATGTGAAATGACTATGTGAGTTCTTTGTTTACACATTATAATTATATTAGTAATACAATATTATTTATTATGTTTTGAATTGTTTTCTCCATAAAACATAGTCAAAAGAAATAGTTCTTTAAAATATGAACTTATAAAACCTATCATTGATCAAGACGAAATAATTTATGGATATGAATCAGATCAAGAAGTATATATGGAACAACCAAAACCTGTTAAACAACTTGAAACTAGCCAAAATGGAGAAAAAAGAAAAGGAGAAAATCAACCAAAATATGATTGGAATTAGAGACCGGTTGAACAAGAAGAATTAAATCGTTTTGGATGCTACAAAAAAGATAGTAAAATACAAAAATTTCCTACATAATATACACTAAAGCATGTAACATTAGGATCAAATGGAATTATTAATTTAGACTGTGTTATATTTGTAGAAAATTATTACTTGAATGGTCTAATAGATTAGCATTAGTATCCAACTTGAAAAACCTTTTAAAGGAATAACTAATATAAGTACTTTATGGAATTTTATCACTTATAAAACAACAGGTATATTATTAAATTTTTTATTATATAATGAAATGTGAATAAAAAATACTAACGAATTTCTTAATGCTATTCAACCTAAAAAAGCTTTTCAAGTAGTAACCAATGAAATTTATAAAGAATTTATAGGAGAAGATATAGCTTCATATAAAAAAGAAATTGAAAACAAAAAAATGCATCATGACACCTAAATAATATAAGAATCTGTTATATTTGTTTTGTTATTTAGAAGAATATATATGTGAATATAAAAAATATTATTATAAATGAACACGTCCCAAAGAAGGAATTTATATACAAATCTTTATGCAAAAATTACCTTATCCTATAAATAAATCAGTAGAAGAATTATTTTTAATAAAATAACACGATAATTTAGTAGCTTACAATTTAGGATGAGCTATTTCAATAGTAAAAGAGGTATTATCACAAAAATGTTTAGAAGTTCAACTAAAGAAAAAATTAAGACATACTGATATTCAATTATATTGTTCAAAATATTCAAAAGTGCCTTAACAATATGAAAGTAATTCTTTTCATTCAAAACAAAGAAAACCTACAAATAAATATAAGTACTGAAATTATCCTAAACACAATTATAAAAAAGTCCCCATTTAAACTTTATAAAAAGTTTTTTACAAGAAAATATTATAGACAATTTAAACCAAAGAAAAAATATTGTCCTCAAAATAAGAAAACATGAAAATGTTAGTTAAGGTCACTATGTAAATACATGTCTAAAACAAAATCAAAATAAATATAAAGAAAAACTTAGTATTCTAAATTTAGCAATTAAGTATACGTTTTTAAAAATATAGATAAAGAAATTTTGCTACACCTACGTAATCATCATTAATAACTTTTAGCTTCGCGTCACTTTCGTGATTAAAAATAATTAGCTATGTCACAAAAAACGTTGCTAAAATTTTTTAGCTACGTTATTTATGTTGTAACTAATAACTTTTTGTTACGAAAAATTAAGCACACCAAAAAATTATTAGCATTGATTTGATATATCGTCTCTATGACTTTTCACCATGAATGCAACTCGCAGCTTAAAAAAAAGTTATTAGTGATGATTTAGCGAAAACGTTGTCCGTAGTTTTTTCCTGCAAAAAATTGGCGAAGATTTTTGCGACATTTCGTCGCTAATCAATATTAACGACGATTTATGGGCTTTCAACCTTGAAAACTTTTGTCACTAACGTTTCTTTTCTGTTGTAGTGTTTAGAGAAACAACCCTAGGTGATCTTAGGGCATAGAATGGTGAAGAAACACACTCAACCTATAGCACAAGTTTTAGTGCAATGGGTTGGATTTAACAGCCTCAAAATCCCCCTACGACTTACAGTAGACCAAAGCCATCCTTGTAGACAAGGTTCTAGGGAGCCTTTGTTGCGTGAATCGTGAATAGAGGTATATATAAGAGATTCACGTGAAGGAATCAAATATAAGATATTTAATTTAGGTCTTTTTTAGTTCTTTATTTCCCATAAATTCGACGTCGTTTTTAGGTAGTAAAACCTCTATAAATGAATATTTTTAGGACCTGAAAAATTATTATCTTATACGGAGTTATTAATTTATCGATAAATAAATATTTTATTAATTTATTGATAAATTAATATTTATTAACTTATAG
>JAOSBP010000006.1:26724132-26738895 GCA_027563825.1 Erythroxylum mucronatum | reverse complement strand
TACCGGTTGAACCTCTAAACCTTAAACCTTTCCTTCGACCGGTTCGATGTCCGGTCCGGTTTTTAAAACATTGGAAAGAGTATCATTTTTTTCTCACTAATTCTATCAGCTCAAACTCTTAACAATTGCTCTTGTATGTGACTCATATACATGCGACTCAGATTAGGGATCAGTTGCTACTGTCTGCTATGACATGACTAAAATGCATGTAACTTGACACATATTTCAAAAAATGCCCATGTAAGATACTAAACCTGGGCTCTGATACAATAAGATGTTGGTTTCCATTTCCGGAGTTCAACTCAGGAATCATAAAACGTGAGCGTAGTTGAAAACATTGGATTTGGAGGGAAAAATTCCCCGGGAGCAATGGTGGGTTCACTGCGGTGAAACTGTGGGAGTATCTCCAAGGACTTTTTGGAACAAATTCGCCTCGACAAAGTTGCCAAAATTAAACAAAAATACCCCTCGGGAAAGGTTCCCTGCGGCCAAAGTCACATCTTCGCCACGGTAAAACCTTCGATTTAGGGTTTTTTCAGACCCGAGAAGGTCCGTTTAACGGACTTAATGTCCGTTAACAGACATGGGTAACTCAAAACTCACTCAAGAGCCTTCCCAAAGGTTTCTCTATCTATCCTAACCTTACTTTCACTCTAAATTGTCCCAAAATTCACTTTCTCTAATGCAACATAATTTCATAACATTTTAGAAATGTTATGAAATTGCAATCCTACCTAAGGGTCCTGAATTACAACACAGATCACTTAGAACATTAAATTATGCCCTAAAGCTAATATCGATAGGATACTGAAAACTTAAAGACATAATTCAATGAATTAAACAAAGCATTAGAAACCACATTAATAAAGACAAACCGATAGGGTAAGTGCATCATTAACATAGCATCTAATATATGCCCAATAACAACATCACAATAGCATTTTGTAATAATTGGTCTCACGATAGACGAGCTCACAATTACACAAAGAGAATGACAATAGTCTAACAACATTCCCAAGATTGCCCTCATAGGTTCTGGTTAGCACCACAATTTCAAAATTAACCATATTAATCATATAATATAACATTATATGCATAAACTACATCCAAATTTAATTTTGGTACATAACTACATAACAATGAGAGTACATAAGACCCCACAAGCCCAAATAATACCATAAACAAGTACAAAAATTTTCAAGAAAAAATTCAGAGAGTACAGTATATTTTTGTTAAATTTAAAATTCGAAAAAAATAACAATAAATATTTCTAGTTTTCAAAAAATTCTAGAAAATACCATAAATTAGAATTGGGCAAATGGAGCAAACACACAAAATTTGGGGAAAAATGGCCAACGGAGGAGGTTACACCCGCCTCCACGCGCCACCGCCGTGCGTGGGGAAAGACCAACCAGGTCGGACTGCGTCTTCTCCACCCGGAACTCTGTAAATCGGGTCGGACCTCTGCAAGTTGAGTCGTCCGACCCGATTTGCAACCCAGTTCAAAAAAATGGTGATATCTTGCTCAATTTTGATTCATTTTCAGCTAAATTGGTCTCATTAGATTCAAAATTTAACGATCTATAAAACCTCTCAATCAATTTCATGAAAAAGGCTACTAAAAAAGGTTCGAAAAAAATCAAAGAGGAACGGTTATGGTTTGCGATTTCGAATTCTGGAGTTTTTAAAAGACAATAACAAATTTAACAAACTTACCACAAGCTTTGACACAAAATCGAAACAAATCAACAATAACAAAACCGATCTCACAAAAAACAATTAACTAAAAACGAAAATCTGAACTTAATATCTCGAAAATGACCCAAAATTAGCATACACAATTAGGGTTAATTGACTCTGATACTAATTGAAGAAAAATCAACAACAAAATTGCAAATTAATTTCATAATTAATCAATACAATTAATTAACCCTATAATTGCAACATGATAGATTTAAGAATTGGATGGACAAATACCTGAAAATCAGGAACAATTGAATCCATCGTTGTTTTCTATGAAGCGAAGTGACAGAGACGCAGATGATTGACTACTGCTATTCTAAATCCTAATTAAAAACACGTACAGTTCTCAATGAGGTGAATGTATTTAAGGTTGGCTAGTAGTAGGATCTCCTGTGCGTTACAATATATGGGCCAATCCTACTCATCATAATAAGCCCATGAACACATGCCTAATAATACGTATAAGAGAAATACCATTAATATCTAATTAATTAAGATTTGTACAAAATTATGTTTATTACACTAATCTACAATTATGATAAAATTCTATCATCAAGACCATACAAACAAGTCCAACGAATAAACATGACGTTAGCTGAATAAAGCCAATAAAAAAGTTTGACTTTTGAGAATTTATCAAAACCACACAAACAAGTCCACCGAATAAGCATGACGTTAGCTGAATTAAGCCAATAAAAAAGTTTTACTTTTGAGTAGAAAGTTTTCAAAAAATACTTTGATCAAAATCAGATTACAAAAAAAAGAGAAACTTTATGAATCCTAAATGGCACAAGTAGTTTTTTTAAAAGAATACGTGAAGAAAGGCAACACGAAAATGAGATTGACCAACAAAGGTGGGTCAGAAAACAGAAATTAAGAAGCAACGTCACCTTGATAAGAGGAGGCAATTCCATGTGCCCAATGGTTGACTGCAGGTGGAGAGAATAGTACCACTCCCCACCACCACCGTGACCCCCACATGTGACGCCGCCGTCACCACCACTTCCACCGTTAAATTTCCATGTATAGATGTGCACTTATTATAACCATATAAATAGTTAAATACTCTTACCAGAGAGTCCAAATTCCACATACCACAAATACATTCTCTTTAAAAAGCCAAAAGAAAAATACCAAAAAAAACTCATTCTCCAACTCATTCATTTCCTTTTTGTCTCCTTCATATTAGCTGTTTCTGTTATTATTTACCCAGCCCAGCAAGAACAACTGACGCTCAAGTACACAAGCCGTACTAAAATACAGCACTAAGCTTTGTGGAAAACATAGAAGAGAAGTTTACTCCAGAAAAAGCTTCGACTTTTGGGTAAAATGAAGGAAACTAGTGATGGGTTTGTGAGAGCAGATCAGATTGATCTCAAAAGTCTTGATGAGCAACTTGAGAGGCATCTCAACAAAGTATTGACTTTGGACAGGAACAAGAGGGATGATGGTGGGAATCTCGCAGCCGCCGTCGCCCCAGCAACTAAGGTTGGTGCCGCTACTTTCAAGAAGGTGAGGCAGGATTGGGAGATCGACCCTGTTAAGCTTGTTATCAAGAGTGCCATTGCGCGTGGCACTTTTGGCACCGTGCACCGTGGCGTTTACGACGGTCAGGATGTTGCCGGTCAGTTTCCTACTTGTTGTGTTAGTCGCCTTCTGGTTTTGTCTTTGTGATTTAATTTCCTATGCTGAGTGTTATTGATTACCCTGATATGTTACCGAGACAGTTTGGTGTATCTTCTTGTTGGGTATTGTCTATTTAACAGTGTAATGAAAGTGTTGTATCTGTTTCAGGTCTAATTGTTAGACTCGTTGCGTACCCATTAATCTCTTTGCTCATTGGTTTTGATTATGTGTTATTTGATCTTGGTAAAACAAATTCTTGACTCGTACTCGCTCTTTCATATTCTTTCACTTTTTGGCAATGTGTAGTACGATTATGAAGGGCATACAAATTGGAAGTCCTGTAGTTTGTCAGATAATTAAGACGTTATTGATTGATTCTTACTGGGCGATAGTATCTTACTTGGGCAATGTTGAGGGTTCATTTTGAAGGTGAAATGTTTTTTCTTTGAAGTCCTATGTTTAAACAATTATTGAGTTGTTGGTGATTGGGCCATCCCAAGTAGTTTTATAATACCGTGACCTCTGCACGGGTTCGGATTTTTTTTTTTTTTTTTGTTTGTAAAAATGGGTTTGGATTGATGTTTCTACTTAACAGATAGTGTGGTATTTCCAAACTTACATGTGATCCCGATGTAGTTAATGCCATCTTGATAAAGAAGAATACTGAAAATTGGGTCTGGTTGCTGGAATTTATTAATTTTATTATGACCTTATTTAGGATAATAATGATGAATATTACTTTGTTTAGCTCAATATTTTCATTTTTCTTCTTATATGCCCTTTTACTTATCTCTTCAGCATTTTAGTAATAGAGGTTGGTTTTATCACCAGTTGGGGCAGTTATACTGTGATTCTATTTACTCTGATTGTCTTTTACTGATCCTCAATTAAGTCTTTATGATCTTCAGTTAAGCTGCTTGACTGGGGTGAAGAGGGCCACAGGACAGAAGCTGAGATTGCTTCATTGAGAGCGGCTTTTACCCAAGAGGTTGCTGTTTGGCATAAGCTTGATCACCCCAATGTTACCAAGGTAAATTTGCGCGATTGCAATTTCTTCTCCTTAGAACCTTGAACCTGCAGAATCCTTGATAGTGTATGTCTAGACTTATATTTTGCTTATGTAGTATGTAATGAAGGATATACAAGTTTGAAAGTCATTAGTAGTACACAAGGAATCCCTTGATTTTTGGTTATTGGCAAGTTTACTTGGGTCTGAGCCTATTTTGAAGGGTCAATGTTTGAATGAGGGCAGCATCTTAGGGAGTTTTTGTGTTGGTCACTAGTAATATTGTTCTCGCTGGAGTCAAGCTGGTTCTCCATTTCATATTTTCACACATAGCCTGTGCAGGGCTGGTGCTTACAGTGGAATTGAGACCTTATCACATTTTTCTGTTGATATTCTACTCAATTTTTCATTATCAAAAATTGTTTGTTAGTGCTGATAACTGTGTGCTTGCACTGTTCTCTGTTCATGTCTACTCCTTTAGTACTTTGCAGCCATTGGATGCTTTGTGTTTCTTAATTTAGCAACCATTGGATGCTCTGCTTTGGAATTTATCATTTCTAGATGTTCTTCCGTTATTTTTTCTTTTAGTTTATATAGATTTGGGATAAAGAATTTTCAGTTGTGCAGAAGCATAGATTCTTTTTCTTCTCAACTTTGTCATGTTTATGCCACTCATTTTCTTATCTTCTATCTGAGGAGGGTTCACGCAAATATTTTCCATTGTTTCATGTCTTTAGTGCTTGGTCAGACTTGAGCTTAAGAGGTTTCTATTAGAGGATATTCAAATTTATAATATAAGAGGCTAATTTGGTCTGCATTAGTTTGATGATGATGCCCATATAAGCTTTGGTAATTTTTCAAAAGCATCTGCATCCTCTAACTTGGTCTGAGAGTGGTCAATACTGAATGTTAATTGTTGTTGTGGCTTTTGGAATTACATAAGGATTTTGAATCTTTGATACCTGATCAGTGTTTATGACCCATGCAGTGATTCAACAACTGCAAGAATACTGCTTCCAATTTCTCTCTTCCATCCATAAGATTGCATTTAGGGTGGAGTCTTATTCAGAAAGGTTTTAAGAAAGCAAATGTTTAACCTTTGCCAGAAACGGATACGCATGAGCTTATAGGATACCACAAGATCCATTGTAGGATACTCTGAGACTGTAAACTAAATTCCTGAAACCAAAACTATGAAGCTTCTGAACATTATAAATGATGTGAGTGGAATTCAAGGCCCCCTAAAGCTAACACAACGCTGTCTATGTCAGATGATAGGTGCAGCAAATATCTTGCATATTCAGAATTAGACGGCAGTTTTGCTCTGTTAGCTTCCAGTGAAAATGCATCTCACCAGTCATGGCATTAGGGGGTAATGTACACGTGGTCTTCTCATAAAGCCATCAGCGGGAGATCCATAAGATGAAATATTTTCTTATTTCAATTCCAATGCATCTGACTTCATGAAAAACTTTGCTCCTACTCATTATCCATGTGAATATGAAGAGCTCTAAAATTTTTGTTCTTTGTTGATATCATGGCAATTATCTTTTGCAAATACCTAAAAGCACTGCAACTGTTACTTTTTGATTTAAGAGGCTATATCATCTATAAGTCCTCTTAGATGTTCAGTGTAGTTTATGAATTCATAAGCAGTTATTTTAATTTTTACAAATAGATAAGTAGTTATTTTCATCTACTTAGGATAATGGTAATACTTCTTCAATGTGTGCATTTATACTCATTTGGGCCTATTTGATTCAGTTTATAGGGGCAACAATGGGCTCATCAGAGCTACAGATACAAACTGAAAATGGCCAAATTTGCTTGCCAAGTAATGTGTGCTGTGTTGTTGTGGAATATCTTCCTGGAGGGGCCCTAAAGTCTTATCTCATAAAGAACAGGAGAAGAAAGCTACCTTTCAAAGTTGTTGTGCAGCTGGCACTTGATCTTGCTAGAGGGTATTTCTTAAAATATCTTGCTAGATGTATTTAGAGATGCTATAGCTTGTTAGTCTCAGTGAGATTGATGTGTTGTTACTTAGGATATGTAAGAAATTGAGATGTGACCATATTGTGCAGGCTGAGTTACCTTCACTCGCAGAAGATTGTACACAGAGATGTAAAAACCGAAAACATGTTGTTGGACAAGACTCGTACTGTGAAAATAGCTGACTTTGGAGTTGCTCGTGTTGAGGCATCAAATCCCAGTGACATGACGGGGGAGACAGGAACTCTTGGTTATATGGCTCCTGAGGTATGGAGTTTGTTTTGCTTTGGAATATTATGTTTTCCCGCTGCTGGTCTTTGCTACCCCTTTGCAATATATTGAAATTTCTCAGTAGAAAGTTCTCCAGTACATAAAGGAACTTAACTTTTTATTGGGTGCCTATCACTTTTAAAGGCATGATCTTCATTTGAAGACCTCAATATTGGTGTTGTATAAAATGATGAACAGAGTTCTCCTTTCTATCTCGCAAAAGGACTGGCAGTTGGACTTTTACGAATATTTGTGGGTTACAGGTTCTTAATGGTAATCCATACAACAGGAAGTGCGATGTGTACAGTTTTGGAATCTGCTTATGGGAGATATATTGCTGTGACATGCCATATCCTGATCTTAGTTTCTCAGAAGTGACTTCGGCTGTTGTCTGTCAGGTATAGCTTGTGCTGCTGTCATTATCTTCTCTTCTGTTATTGTTTCCAACTGTGAAAATAACGAACTCCATGGTTTCATAACATCATTCTGGTACTGCAACTGCAGAACTTGAGACCAGAGATACCAAGGTGTTGCCCAAGCTCTTTGGCTAATGTAATGAAGCGCTGCTGGGATGCTAATGCTGACAAGCGCCCTGAAATGGATGAGGTTGTCTCTATGTTGGAGGCCATTGACACATCAAAAGGAGGTGGCATGATCCCTCCCGATCAACAAGGTGGTTGCCTTTGCTTCCGCAGAAGCCGAGGGCCTTGATTTGCTACTCTTTGAAGACATAGGATATATTGCCTTGAGACGTAATTGGGCTAATTTGTACCCACGAACTGAATGTAAAGGAAATTTTGGATGTCAAAGTGGGAAAGTGGAAAGAGGTGGATATAGGAGCTTGTTTCAATTTTACATTCCTGCTTTATTGAGTGATGTAAAGCTTTTCTTTTTTCCTGTTGGAATAATTTTTTTCTGAGTTCCTTAGATATCTGTATTTATGTCAATCATCAGTGTGTTAACAGGCTGGTTAGTATATCTCATTGATGAATACGATTTATCAAATTTTAGTTCTAGTAATACCGCTAATTTCATTGGTTTGGTTCTCTCAAGTGTTAATAATGATATATGCACTAATCCTTAACAAACAAAAAATGCTTACATCCTTTTCAGGGGATTGAATGAGGAAAGAGCATTACAAGACTGTCTCTGAAAGGAAAAAGGGAAAACCAGAAAGCTACCATTAAGGACAACACACCAAGCAGAACGTGAACAAAGTCTGCACCAGTACTGGAGTCTAGCTAGGGTCTAGCGGTGAGTTCAACTTCTGGTTGGTCAGATCTGTTCTGGTCCGTGTCCCTCCTCTGGTCATCATCCCATTGAGTGGTCCTATAATAGATTGCATACAGGATGAGCTGAACCAGTCCAGACAGAGCTCCCAAACCATTCGGTAGCTGTGGAAGGAACACAATGGTGGAAGTATAAGAACAATATACAATAGCCCCAATCTTTAACCAGAACCTGAAAGTTTGCTGGCAAAAAAAAAATATATATAATCAACTAACGTGCCTAAAGTTCTTACTTACCACAACATTAATGTCGAATTTTAGTAGTGCATAAACCAACCAAATCAACCCATTACAGAAGTTGGCAAGCGAAAGATAAAACGGCATGTACTTGACACTCTTTGTTTTGATCACTAGTTTCTGCAGAGAAAGTAAAAGTAACGTGTTAGAATTATAAACCCGATTTAATATTGAGTCGTACCAGCCAGTTTAAAATTTTAAACTGAATGGTTTCTTAAGTAGATATCAAAAGCCCGATGATCAAAACAAATGTGTATACCATGACTGTCAAAGGTGAAGTATACATGATAACGTTAAGGATGATGGCCAATATTCCCACGAACAATGTCCTTTTTTTTGTGGTATGGAAGACAAGCATGGTAATCAAGACCACACCAGCCATTATAACAGCCTCAACAGCGAGGAATAAGACGAGCTTTCTCTATAGATTAATGGAAATCAAACCAGTTAGACAAAGGAAACCTTTGCATGTTAGGGTGATATAATGAAAACATGCGTACTCGTCTTTTCCAGGGCGAGTAAATGAAGAAAATGAGGCAGTATATGAGCTCTATGACCAACCCAACTGCGTTTATTGTAGTGACGAGAATGCTGTGTGGTTTCACGAAGGGCAAGCCATACAAACTCCACATTGCGCAATTCAGGACAGTAGCTATGTAAGGGTCTGGCTTGAATTCTTCCACCGCCTTTTGCTTGATTATCTTTATCATAGTTGGTCTGTAATGATTATTCATATCAAGAACATTACCAGCGATGAGTTAATGCACTTCAGGAACAAAACCAGAAAATAAAAAAAATTGAAAGTTGGACAAGGAAAAGGGCTTACAGTGGGGAGAGAAATAGGAAGAAAGAGATAACATTTCCTGCAGAAGAAAGAAACAAACGAATGAAGCTGGAATCGTAATGGATATCAAAATGGCTGCAAGATTTGGTACCGGCAAATTGACCAGAACGTAATGAAACAGAAATTTCTTAGAAATCAATTAATGTATAAAATGTATTGATTAGCATCCAAGATGGTGATTCTTTGTTCTTATATTACAAGTACTCGTTTAGTTCCTCGTCTCATTATCTTTGTCATTTTACTCTAACTAATTAAAGATATGTTATGTCATATCATATGTTAGTTTCTCCAAGTAAGGCTTAATAGAGTCATATATCAAACCTAAAATCACCAACAACATGAATAAAATGGCATGAGTTTCCGTACGTGACTCGAAAAGAAAAAGAAAAAGAAAAATCGAAGAAGGGTGATATTGCAGCTTGCAGGACTAACCAATAATGCCTATTACAGTTCTTGCAGTCTCTTTTTCAGTCATCTTCTCAGTTTTGAAACGAAATCCTGAATCAACGACTGTCCTGAAGCCTCTTGGATGTGGACTAATTAGAGACGTAGAAACTAGTAGCTACAAGAAGCTAACCGGCGGGTAGTACAATAGAAAGCCTGGAGTGAAAAGGAAAGAAGAAGAAGAAGAGGAAGAAGAAGACGGAATCAGCAAGTTTATTTGTTAAGATGCATATATACAGTTCAATGGCTGATGTGTATTAGCTTTAGCTTCTGCCTTCACTCTCTATTGCATGTCGTTGCGTGCATGCTTTTCTCCAAAAACAAAACTAACAATGTAATGTAACCGCAATTTACGGTAGAACGATTTTCTCATGTTTGTTCGTTGACCACTAAATTCTCGATAATCATATGGGGTTGGACTAACCATCAACATAAATCTCTCTGGTCTCTACAAGTTTTCTACAATTTTCTTCTGTTAATCGTCTTCATTTTTCATTTGTTGGTTTCTTATATTTACGTTTTTATCTCATAATTAAATACTGCTGTTAGGGATTAAATTTAATTATTAGAATGTCTATTGTAATTATGGGACGGGATCCTCTGTCTAATATTATGGTGTCTTATTCTGTCCAATAAATTTCAGTCATTCATTTATGCAGGTTCCGTGTTTATTTATACAAGACCCACGCGAGATCCACATAAATAAATGGCTAAGATTTATGTAACAAAATAAGATACTATAATATTAGACAGAGGATCCAAACTCTATAATTATATCGAATTAAAAGTTCTCGTAAATTTGTAAGGGCACTCGCAATCTCGGGAAGTAGCTGTGATTAAAATTCTTAAAAATTAATGTTTTGTATGTTGGAATGCATTTTTTTTAATTACAAAATCCGAGACATAAACAAAATTACGTGTTCAAATACAAGAAGTTTGGAAACCATTGGTTTTATTTGTTAAATTTGTGTTCCACCTAAAAACTTTAAAATATTTTTTTTCTAATTTTGTTCCATATTATCACCTGATTTTTTAATTCACAATGATTGATCATAGTATTAGTTGACTTTATACTTGATGTGTTACAATAATACAAGGTTATCACATGACAATGAAGAATTAATTTTTAATTTAAAATGATAAGTACTATTTTAGAAACAACAAATCAACTTCCAAAAATAACTAAAAATTAATTAATAATCTTTTTCATAAATTTACAAGAATTTTTACATTTGTTCTATTTTAAAATAAGATTGAACAGTCACTTATTATGCCAGACGTCATAAATTATCTTTCAAAATGATAATCGAGCCATTGATAACTTTGAAATCAACATAGTTTATAAGGAATTATGGAGGTTCAATAACCTCCCTCTCTCCTTTTAAATAGATTTATATCTTTATTGATTTTAACTAGTTGTAAAAAATGAATGAATTGGTTATATATATATTTTAAAAAAGTAGATTATTTATTAGGGATGACATATCTAAAAGTGTCTAACTTTTAAGATTTTTACAATTTAGTGTTCAAACTTTTAAAATTTTCAATTAAGTAACTAATCTTTTAAAATCTTAAAAATTTAGTTTAAAATGTTATTTTTAATGATGCGACATATCTATTAAATATCACATGAACGTTCATCTATTAGCCACATCAATAAAAACTAACGTTTTGAACTGAATTGTTAAGGTTTTTAAAAATCAATCACTCAATTAAAATATTTAAAAACTTGGGCATTGAATTGAAAAAAAATTAAAAAGTTAAGCACTTTAAGATTGGCTATCATTTAAAAAAAATGTTTCAGCTATCAATTATACCTTTAACATTAATCATCATTAATGGATGAGTGAGTGAAAATGAGATGACATTTTATCAATCTCTAAAGATACATTACATCGTTATTTTATTAAATTTATTAATTACCTATCATTGAAAATTAATCTTTAAAGATACCGGTGATAACTAAAAAAAAGGAAGATAAATAATAGTTAAAAAAAGTAAAGAGTAAAATAACAAAAAGTTAAATTACAAGCTGGAGTAATCAAATCTGCACATTTATTAAGAAATAAAAGTCGTTTTAGAGGGATGCACATTTATTAAGAAAGTTAATGAAATATTTGATATACCCTTATTAATGGTACTACTCAACAATGATGATTTTGTTTTTTTAATTAATATTAACAGTGCAATCATTAAAACATCACATGCAGAGTTTGGATGTTACCAACTTTTAATTAAAAAGAATTTTTATTGGTTTTGCATTATCTTCATTTCTATCATGTATATGAGCGTCTCTTCATTTCCATGTATATTAAACTACACCACAATAAACAAATAAAATTAATTAATAGATTAAACTTTATAATTTCCAGTTGTCTATAAAATAAACTTTGATATATAAATTCATCAATTGTGTTCTTAAAATACTCCTAATGTCAATAATTTCTATTTTATTTATTAGAATTAGAAATTAAACTAAATAATGGATTTTATTGACTTTACTAGAAACATAAATTAAACTAAATTAAACATAAATTAAACTAAGTAATGGCTTAGTTTATTGATTTTATTGAGTACTGGCTTAATCTGATTAATCTCAGCCACATTTTCAACTTGATTCTAGCAAATTCCATAAATATCTCAGAACTAGTAGATTTTGTTTAGTTTATTCTACGTACATAAATAAATTTCTTCATATTAAAATCACTGTGTTGTTGCACAATTGATTTTTAATTACTGTAAGCATAAAAATAAATAAAGATGGAAGACCAATAATATAAAGACATAATCAAATTAGAAGACTACTGGAAACAAAATACATCAGCCAAAAAAACTCATTAATCTAGATACTAACATTGAAATGAAAACCACCACGTACATTTATTTAGAAAAAATATGGGAGATAAATTCTCAACATCTCCAATATTGTTTGTTAAATCTCCTTACGCGAATGAAGTTCTCCTTCCTCATAATAAAATTTATTGAGATCAAAATCCAAAACCTTCTTCTCAACTCCATTGTCTCCCTCCTTTACTTCCTTTATTTCTACTTCATCAACTTATGATAGCTTCTGTACTTCCTTTATTTCTACTTCATCAACCTGTGATAACTTTTGTACTTCCTTTATTTCTACTTCATCAATCTGTGACAACTTCTGTATGTGGGAAGGAAAAGCTTCTTTCTCACTTATTTTCGATTCTTACTTGTAGATTATGCGTGTAGATTACGTGTACATCTTTTATATTTAAATAAATAAATAAATGTTGTAGAGAACTGAAAGGTTTTGAAGCAAAATAAAAAGAAACATGATGAAGTGCTTCGAAAAGGTAATTTGCAATAATTAGCATGTGAGAGAAATTGCATGTTGAATTGCCTTGAAATTGTAATCTGTGTAATTAGGATGTGAAAGAAATTAAAAGGTAAGTTTGGAAGTAAAATTATAAGCATGCATGAAAAGTTATGAATAACACTTATTTTGAATAATTAAAATCTATCTAAAACGACTTTTATTTTGGATAGGAGGGAGTAGTAAGGAGGTGGGAACTTTCTAGAACTCCCATTCTCCACCTAGGATCAAATGCATAATAACCATTAGATCGGACCCCAAAAGTCTATAAATAGGCAAGGATTCCTCATTTATAACACATCAAAAAGCTTGTAATACTTTTCTCCTTTAAACAATACAAGATCTTGTTTTAATCAAGCTTTCTCTTCCATTTTGGCTTAAGACTTAGTTGCTCACCAAGGATTGAGTATAGCAACTAAGGTCGTACGGTCTTGAGAGGTTTCAAGTAAGTCTGTGACAAGTGGTATCAGAGCCTACGTTCTTGAAAGGTTAGCAACATGTCTTCATCTAACATTGTGTTGAAAGAGGCGAGCGAAAGGGAGGAGGAGCCCATGGTGCCAAGAAGGGCACGTGCACGCTCTAAGTCTCACGACGTTCTTGCTTCCATAGAGACCACTATGGCAAGGGTAGAGTTTGCCGTGGCCGACGCTAGGGAGCATCTTGATCATGTGGAGCAAAGCATGGAGGAGCTCGATGGTCATGTGGATGACCAAAGGGAGGAGCTTCGAGAAAGCATGTAAAGAATCCATGAGGCCAACATAGAGGCATGGCATCAAGAGAATGCTACATTTTAAGCAAAGGTACTTGAAACCTTGTCCCTCTTACAAGCTCAAGTGGATGGGTTCAAGAAAGGTTTAGAGGAGACACATGAGGACATGATGTTGTGCAAGCGGGCGGCCACTAGTGGCACCATTTCCACACCACAAGTTGTCCCCAAGTCCAAGGAGTTTAGTGGCAAGAGGGATGCCAAGGAGTTAGAGAAATTTATGTGGCATATGGAACGCTACTTCGAGGCGTTGGATCTTTAAGATGAAAAATAAAAGGTAAGCACCGCAACCCTCTACCTTACTAACCTTGCGACTATTTGGTGGCATAGAAAGTGCGAAGAAATGAAGAAAGGTTCATGCTCCATCAACTCTTAGGAAGAACTAAGAAATGACTTAAAGAAACAATTCTATCCCGAGAATGTGATGCACAAGGCAAGAAAACACATGAAGGAATTGAAGCACACCTGCTCCATTCATGAGTTTGTGGAGGAGTTCTCCGGCTTAATGCTTCAAATCCCAAACATGAGCAAGGAGGACCTTCTCTTCAATTTCATAGATGGGCTACAAACTGATGGGCAAACTGAAAGAGTCAATGCATTATTGGAGCTCTACTTGAGACACTTTGTAAATGCCAACCAGTAAGATTGGGCAAAGCTACTTAACGTGGACCAATTCTCTGACAAATTGCAAAGAAGCTAATCCACCAACTAAAGTCCATTCGAGCTAGTAATGGGGCAACAACCTATGACTCCTCACACACGCGTCATAAGCTACAAAGGGAGGAGTCCATCCGCTTTCAAGGTTGCCAAGAGTTGGCATGAACAAGTGGACTTGGTGAGGTCCTATCTTCATAAGGCAACCAAGAAGATGAAGATGTCGGACCTCGAACCCGAGGCCCGACTGGTCCGGGCGGTAGGCCCTGGCTGATGGCCCACTCCCGGGACCGCTGGCTGACTGAATACTTAATCTGTTACCTGACACTAGCTATCAACTCACTTTGGTGGTGAGCTTACACTGACTGAAGCCTTAAACCTGACTGTTCTTGATAATTTCAAGAATGTTGATTTTTAAACCATGTCCGTTAAACGGACGTGAGTGTCCGTTAAACGGACATGATCTGGGCTTGGGTACTGTTTTACCCGAGAGTGTCCGTTAAACGGACAGGCGTGTCCGTTTGACGGACACGAGTGCCAAACATACAC
>JAOSBP010000006.1:26706703-26722203 GCA_027563825.1 Erythroxylum mucronatum | reverse complement strand
TCTCTTAAGTGTAAATGAATAGAAACATGTATTCTAAGCATTCTTATTAATCAACAACCTAAATACGATCGTAGGTTAAGAACTAAGAAACCAATGAACAAGATAATACATATACGACATGCATTTAATCAAAAAGAGTATCTTCTTAGAATTTCCCACTCTAACATAAAGAAGGTAATCCTAATTACCACTTGTGATTAACAAAATTGAATGTCATATTTCATTAATCTAGCTATTAAACGAATCAATTATTAGTTGCGCACTTAGAAATCAACCAATTCAATTAAAAAAAGTAATTCAGAAGACACTCAATGTTCATCAACAAAACAAACTTTATTGGAACATCTCACACATAATAGATGATAACATGATTCCCCTCAACCAAGAAAAGAAATTTAGCTACTCATAACAAAAGTGAAAATCAATAAAGAAATAGCCAATTTTTAAGTCTCCATCTCTGGTCTTTCTTAGAAAATCCGTAAATTGCTAGAGAAATACTGCAAAAATTGAAAGACCTAACTATGGCTGACCAAAATAAGAAGAAAAACTGCATAAAAATTCTACAGAAGAATGTAAAACTATCCCCTAAACTAGAAGAAAAATACATAAAAACGTAAAAACTACTCCTAATGAAAAATCTACAGAAAGTGTAAAACTATTCTAATTCTAAAAGCTATTAAGAATAGAAGAAGAACAACATAAAAACATAAAAACTATCCCTAAACTCTGCTATGAATAGTAGCACGCAAATTCCTCTTTATCCCTTTAAATCTTCTCAATCTTTCTTTGATTTTCAGCAGATAACCTTTCCACAGATTTAGGTGGTCGATCACCATCAATAAGGATGCAATCTAATTCTCAAAATTATCAAAATCTGAAGTGGATCGGATCTGTATTTTAAAAACAGATCTGGTAGATAAATTTTGTCCTTACACGTGCTCAGGCTTAATTACGGAATTTGCTGTCAATCTGAAATTTCAGATTTTCTTTGTTTCCTTTTCATCGTTTTAATTCAATTTCATCTTTTCAGTGTTGAAAATCATCTGAGAACAATTAAGAGACAAATCTACCAAATTTGAATAATAATTTCAACACATGAGAGAGATTTATATACCAAATGAATGCAAAATGACAACTTAACAAATTCCCCCATACCAAACCTTTACTCGCCCTCAAGCAAACATACCAAACTACTACACTCTATCAATTCATCCTTCATAAGATTAAGTGCACACAATCCATTAACTTGGGCCAGTAAGACTTAGGTTGCAACAAATATCATAATCACTTTTCACCGATGCAAATAAACAAAGTCAAAATAAGACATCTTTGTTCAAAAGTAAATATGAAACCAAGTGAATTCTCCTCACAGATTTCTCTCTTACGCTCAAGTGTTTAAGGTCAAAGTGTTTCACTTAAATCTCTTTCTAACAAATTGCACTACCATTGGCTTGAAAATTTACCAGTTATCATTCATTTGGATTATATGAGCTAACAGATCATAAGGGCTTTATTAAGGGTTGTAATGGGGCTAGGTTCAAAGGTAAGGTAAAAATGGTAAAGAGTTAATTATAAGCATTCACAAAGTATCAAGTAAAAAGGGATACTCGAATTAAAATTCTGAGATAACATATGAATACAAAGGACTACAACTACTCATACTAACTAATGCTACTATGCTTTATTCTTTTTCTTTTTCTTTCTCTTTTCTTCTTCTTTTATTATTTGATTTTTTTCTTTCTTTCTTTTTCCTTTCTTTTCCTTTTTCTTTTTTTCACGAACAAGGGAGAGCAATAAAAACAAGAGAAATTACTAGCAGCATCATTTAATAAACATATGAGTAGAAGTACCTATAAAAATATCTTAGAATAAAATACAGAACAAAAGTCCCAAATTACTCTATGCTTCATTCAATGTAAGGTGATTGATTGAAAAATAAGGTTAAAGGCTGAAAAGTGTTTGCAAAGAGAAAATAACTAGGTGGATCATTTTTAAGCTAAAGGTGTAAAAACAAATAAGGCCTTAATCATTTCTATATCACATGTAATTAAACCGATTCAATCCGATTCAGCGCAAGTTCTGAAGGCAAACATAATTAGAAGAGCATCACACAATACAAAGAAATAGAATGATATAAAGATGATGTCATTTAAAACTCAAATTCACTCACAGATTTAATTCAAGAATTCGCTTCAATTTCACAAATTACCTCATCACTCAAATGTCAAAATTTTGACTAAGTTTACAATATCAGTTATTGCAATCAATCAACATGATTTACCTTAGACTCACATAGCCCATTTTAACTTCATGCACACACTCAATCTCATCCGAACTAATATGACAAAGCTTCATGACTTAACATGCAAAGACCAAAAAAAGTCACACACATATAATCCAGTTCCTTCCCCCATACCTAGACCAACATTGTCCTCAATGTTAGGACATAAAATTAAAGAAGCACAAATATAAAAGAAAAGAGAAAGGAAGGCTTCTTTATTTGGAAATGTTGAAATCATGGTGTTGGTGGATGCAAAGGTTAGAATCCTTGATACTCTCAATAAGCCATCAAATTATGCTCCATGCGGTGCATTCGGTGTTCGAGGAAACTGAGGCGATCATCCAAATTGGTCTGAGAAGGTTGGTGACTACTTGGTGTAGCTGTTGAAACCCGACTTCTTGTAACTAATTCCCCCACACTTGAACCATTGCTTGTCCTCAAGCAATAAATCAAACGCTTCACTCAAACAATTTTGATCAAGAGTTAATCAATCTCACAGAAATCCATCAATGCTTTCAATCCAATTCACTCAGTTCAACTCTATCATGATAAAAAACAAGTTACTCACATGCAAGCACATAGTCACTCAAAATGCATAATATCTAGCATTTAAGCCATTTTGCATTTGTTATCATATAAACAAGTCAAGGATGCTCAGTACGACACAAATACAAATGAAAAGAAACAACACAAGTAGAACAAAAATATCTCTAAAACAAAAGAACAACGATGCTTCTTATTGCATAACACAAGACAAAGACACTTTTGATCAACAACGCAAAAACAAAGATAGTTATCTCTTCTTCTTTTTGGATTTTTCCTTCTTTTTTTTGATACTACATTCTAAGCATCACATTCCATATTCATATGACAAGCTATTCAAAATACACTTAAATTCCAAACATTATACACAAGAGTCACCAAATACATGCAAGGCACACAAAGGAAAAAGAAAACAAATGAAAAACTTTGAAGTTAGCATCAGGCCAAGAGTTAATCAAAGTTTCTCAAATTAAAAGCACCAACATCATTCATGTACCACAATTAACTATTAACTAAAGACCAAAATTATTTAAGTTACTACATTCTCATCATCACCATCAAACTCACAACAATCCAAGTATGCAGAAATTTCACACTTACCCCACCCCCACACTTAAAATGGGCATTGTCCTCAATCAATAAAAGCGCAAAAGAGGGATGGGAATAGAAGTACTCCCCTAGATTGAAGACGCCATATGCAGCATTGAAATGAATGATTGCAGCTTCCTTTTCAAATGCCTACAAACAAAACAAACCAAAGAAAACAAGTAAAACACTCAAAGCAAACACTCAAAAGATATGCATAAAAAAGAAAAGCACAAAAAGAAAGGGATATGGATGGGGTGCCTCCCATCAAGCGCTTATTTAAGGTCATAAGCTTGACCCTTGGCATATGTACATCATTCATTATCGAATGGGTGCTTGAGTCCAACAGGTAGCATGTTCAAACTTTGCGAGGAACCTAGAGCAACTTCCCTTGAAGTCGATTCCTTCTCAGCATGATGCTCCATGACTTCTGATGAGTGGAACTTTATCGTTTCACCATCATACTCTAATGTCCACTCGTCTTTTCGGGCATCACTCGTCTTTTTAGGCATCACCCTTCTTACACCAGGATGGTCTCTATAAGAGTATTGCCAATGGGTGTGGAGACTCGACATTCTGCTTGCCACCTTCAGTTTTAAGCTTGCTTACCCACAGCTCGTTCAACTCATATATGATTAGCGGCTTTTCTTCTTCTTGCTTCTCTCCTTATTCTTCTTCTTCTTTTAACTGTAAACAACTAGGAAAAGGAATCAAAATTCGGTTAGCGATAACATGAACTATATCACTTACCTTAGGAGGTTACACATCCTCCATCTTTTCTCGAATTATAACCTCTTCCTGTTCTAACTCTGCTTGCTCTTCCTTCTTTGCCTTGAAAAATCGACTTGGAAAAGGAGGTAGAACAACCATATTCTGCAGAGATGTTTGCGTCATTTCTGGTTTTTCAGATGTCTCTTTTGTTGCTTATTCTTTCGTTGCTTCTTCTTTTACCTCTCTTCTGTAAATTTTCAGATGTGATTCTTGCAATTCCTTACCGCTCCACAATGTGATTGCCTTCGCACTTTGTTTGGGATTGATTTTTGGTTGTACTGAAAATTTTCCAAAATTCTGTGCCTCCAATCGATTTATGGAAGTTGCCATTTGGCTTATTTGATTTTCAATATTTCTTTGTTGATTTTCAATATTCAGATACTTGCTTTAGTATTTCGTTGAAACGTCAAAGTGTTAGTGGCCAAAGATTGAACTATATCTTCCAAGAAGGACTTACCTTCAGAATTGGATATTATATTTTGATGTTGTTGAGGCATATACAGTTGTCTAAACTGCTGAAATTGAAGAGTGCCCGTCGCCAAACTCAATACAATCTCCTCTAAAGACATCTAATCAGCTTGTGGTGGCGATGGTGGAGGTGGAGGCTCTGGCTGGAAGTAGGGCTGCTCTTGATAGTATCTCGGTGGAGAAGCGAATCTATACTGTGTATCCTGCAAAACAGGACACGTACAAAAAGAATAACCCAAAAATGAGCAAGCTTCACATACCTTAGCTTGTTAGTCATCCCTCGGTACTTGTTCGGCTAAGGGTGTGAAATCTGTCACTTGATGGTCAAACCTAGAAGTCGCAACAAATGGAAACTTATCATCATAATAAGGATAATATGAAAAATCAGAATCAAAAGTATACTGATAATGAGCCATGCTGCTAAAAGATCAAAAAATTAGAAAAAGCTATGAAATTGAACCAAACAGAAGACAAGGTAACCAAAAGTAACGAAACAAAAAACAAAAACAAAATCATCACTAAAAAAATCGTTAAGAAATTTTCCAGCAACGGCGCCAAAATTTCGTACTACTGTCACTTG
The DNA here is from genome assembly GCA_027563825.1 of Erythroxylum mucronatum. Classification (NCBI taxonomy): domain Eukaryota; kingdom Viridiplantae; phylum Streptophyta; class Magnoliopsida; order Malpighiales; family Erythroxylaceae; genus Erythroxylum; species Erythroxylum mucronatum. The sequence goes on along the minus strand of JAOSBP010000006.1, from coordinate 26,716,975 downwards.
CAACCAAATTTAAAAAGAAACCAACTTCCGTCAATACAAAATAATGTAGTAGTGGAAAGTAGGGAGCATTCTCACGAGAAATTTTTAACGGTAAAAGTTAACAAGTTTAAAACTAAAAAAAATAGGGGGGTTTGGCTCATGTAATTTAAGAAATTAGAAATAACAAAAATCAGAAATTAACAATAATAATTGGATCTGAAAATTTAAGAGACAAACCTTAGTTTCAGGTCACCGATGTTATCACACTAAAATAGATCCTTGATATAAAATTTAGTTCATCAATAAACATTCATTAGGGGATGTTTTCTCTTAAGTGTAAATGAATAGAAACATGTATTCTAAGCATTCTTATTAATTAACAGCCTAGATACGATCGTAGGTTCAATTGAATATTAGCATTAAGAACTAAGAAACCAATGAACAAGATAACACATGTACAACATGCATTTAATCACGATGAGTATCTTCTTAGAATTTCCCACTCTAACGTAAAGAAGGTAATTCTAATTGCCACTTGTGATTAACAAAACTAAACATCATATTTCATTAATCTAGCTATTAAATGAATCAATTCCTAGTTGCGCACCTAGAAATCAACCAATTCAATTAGAAAAAGTAATTCGGAAGACACTCAATGTTCATCAACAAAACAAACTTTATTGGAACATCTCACACATAATAAATGATAACATGGTTCCCCTCAACCAAGAAAAGAAATTTAGCTACTCATAACAAAAGTGAAAAGCAATAAAGCAATAGCCAATTGTTAAGTCTCTATCCCTAGTCTTTCTTAGAAAATCCAAAAATCCTTAGAGAAATACTGCAGAAATTGAAAGACCTAATTATGGCTGACCAAAACAAGAAGAAAAACTACAAAAAAAATTTGCAGAAGAATGTAAAACTATCCCCTGAACCAGAAGAAAAATATAGAAAAACGTTAAAACTACTCTTAATGGAAAATCTGCAGAAAGTGTAAAACTATTTTAATTCTAAAAGCTATTGAGAACAGAAGAAGAACAATAGAAAAACATAAAAACTATCCCTAAACTCTGCTGTGAACAGTAGCACGCAAATCCCTCTTTATCCCTTCAAATATTCTTAATCTTTCTTTGATTTTCAGCAGATAACCTTCCCATAGATTCAGGTGGTCTATCTCCATCAATAAGGATGCAATCTGATTCTCAAAATTATCAAAATCTGAAGTGGATTGGATTTGTATTTTTAAAACAGATTTAGTAGATAAATTTTGTCCTTACACGTGCCCACCTTAGTCACTGAATTTGCTGCCAATCTGGAATTTCGGATTTTCTTTGTTTCCTTTTCATCTTTTTAATTCAATTTCATCTCTTCAATGTTGAAAATCGTCTGAGAACAATTAAGAGACAAAGCTATCAAATTTGAATAATAATTTCAAAACATGAGAGAGATTTATATATCAAATGAATGCAAAATTACAACTTAACAATTGCATAAAGGATGAGATTTTAGAAATGCTTACATTTTATAAATAACTTACATTGTAATCAGTGTTTTAGAGGGCTTTAAGTTTGGATAACTCGGGTGCGTTTATCTTTTTGTTTGATTCTAAGAAAAGAAAAGCTAGTAAATGTTGTTAAGCTCATCTATAATAAGGCATGTATTAAGCTTAGGACTGGCTTAACTGACAAGGATGTTTTATGCTTCCCTTCCCCTCGTATGAGAGAATGCCAGAAAGCAGATTTTTTTATTTATAAAGGAGAAAAGACTAATACAAACTAACGCACATGTTGGCAATATAAGATCCCTTGCTGATCTTTGTGGATATACTCAAGACACGCCATTGGAGGTTGCTAGAGAACATAGAGACTAGGATGTGATAGTGAGGCCAGGTTGGCCAAGCTATTGGCACTCCTATTCCCTTCTTGATAGACTTGCTGTATTTGGAGTGCCCATTGTTGGTATTGTAACTCGCGGATGCCTAATACCAATGCGTGACCGTCATTCAACACTTGTTTCGATAAAGATAGAATATTCATTACTTCTAAAGAATCCATTTTGACTACCACTCGACGGAAGCCGAGATCCCATGCCAACTTTAGTCTGGAGAAGACCCCCCCAGAGTTCAGCGGTTAATGGCAAGCACTCTCCTATATGTTGCATGAAGCCTCCACACCATTGTCCTGTGCTATCCTGGATTAGTCCTCCAGTCGTCGCCATGCAAGAGTCTGTGTTTACCTCTCCATCAGTGTTCAATTTTACGCATCCAGCCATCGGTATCGTCCATCCGACTAAGGTTCCCTTTGGCAAACCTGTTGATGGAAAAACTCGGTCTGCCACCTCCTTTGCCTTGTCTATCCATTTAACATATTCCATCACGAGGTGAACTCCAGCTTCTAGTCAGATAAAATCGTCCTCAAAGATGCATTTATTTCGCCACTGCTAGAGAAACCAACAAGAGACTCCAAAAAGAGTGTCCCATGCGACCATCTGTCTTTGATTTTGGCGACCTATATTAGAGATTAACCACGGCTCTAAATCTTGGTGGAGAGAATCAGAATCTATCACTGCTGTAGGAAATCGCCTCAAAAAATATTTGATCCTGGGACAATCACGTAACAAATGGATGAGAGACTCTTCCTAACTCTAGAAATGACAACTAGAATCTGCTGATAGATGTCGTGCAACTCGTTGTTGGTTAGTTAGCAACTTCCTCTTAGCTATGAGCCAAAGGAATGAACAAATCCGTTGAGTTCCCTACCATTTCCAAATTAGCTCCCAAATCTTGTAGTAGGTCGTCGCATCGTTGTCCTCTATAAGGTCATACGCAGAAGCCACCGTGAATTGACCATTCTTAGCTGGACCCAAGCTATTCTATCTTCTCCTATCTTGTCGATGGGGGGCAGTATTGTTGCTATAGACCTACAAATTGATGAGGGGAGATAATGTTAGAACGAATTCCAGTGTCAGTTACCATGCTCGTCTACCAATTCCTTTACTTTCTTGTGTAGCAAGTTGTCTGGCGGTTGATTGGTTGTTACTAGTAGAAGTGGGCCCCAATCTCCAACCTAAGCATCCATCCAAAAAGATGTACGGTCTCTATTTCCTAATTGCCATTTGATTCCTCGTTGGACAAAACGCCAAGTGGCGGTAATCCCCCTCCAAATTGTCGATGCCCCATGTCTCCTTAGTGTTTGGGGAGGATGCTTATCATAAAAGTGATTTGTTCTAAAGGATTCGAACCTATAACGCTGAAGGTTTGGTGAGCATGTCCCATCCCAATTTCATAAGTAACACATCGTTGGAAGAGCGGAACTTTTTTATCCCTAGTCTGCCTACTTTTTAAGGTCTACAGACCTCCTCCCATCGAACTAAATTCAATTTCCTTTGGCCGTCCTTGTATCCCCAAATGAAATCTCTCATTAGTTTCTCCAAGTCATCACAAAGTTGCCTAGGCAGTCTTACTATTTGCATCGTATATATCGGTAGGGAAGTAAGAACGGGTTGTATTAATGTAACTCGCCCTGCTAGTGATAAAACGTAAGTACTCCATCTTGTGAGCTTCTGCTGGGCATTATCCAGGAAGTACTGGTAAGTTCTTCGCTGAGTGCACTCATGAATTAACGGCACTCTTAGATATTTTCCAAGGTTCGTAGTGCATTTAAAATTGAACGCGTGACTTATCAGGTGAGTTGCAGCCCTAGATACGTTCTTGGAGAAAAAAAATTCTAATTTTAGCATTGCTCACTTTATGACCTGACGCCTTACAAAAAGATTCCAGATCTCGTGAGACCACCTGAACCTGGGCTTCCGTAGCTTCGGCAAACAGGATCAGGTCATTTGCAAAGAAGAGATGGGATATAGGTGAACCATTTCTGCTGAACCTAAGTAGTTTCCAGTTCCCTTTACCGACTTCTGAGGAGATGAGGTGGCCTAATCGTTCTATGCAAAGCAAAAACAGATAAGGAGGTAATGGGTCGCCTTGCCTGATTCCTTTGGAGGGGTTAAATGGATTAGAGAGGTGACCATTCCAATTAAGCAATTTGTATTGTCACCGTTGTCACACACTACATAATGATGCTGGTAAGGGTTGTCGGGAGGTGAATATCCCTTAATGTATCATTGATGAAGTCCCATCGGAGGCGATCATACGCTTTCTCTAAATCAATTTTAATGGCAAAAAGTCCCTGCTTCCCCTTCTTTTTTCACATCGAATGTATTGCCTCCTGAGCAATGATAATGTTATCTGTAATGTGCCTGCTCGGAATAAAGCTACATTGATTAGGAGCCACTAGCTGGTCGAGGTGAGTCTTCAGTCTATTCACAATCACCTTAGTAATCGCCTTATAAATAACCGAACAAAGGCATATCGGGCGAAACTGATGGATTAAGGTCGGGAAGGGTAGTTTGGGAATCAAGACCAGCACGGTATAGTTCAACTTTGATTCCCATTGCTCATGCCGGAATATTTTCTAAATAAGATCTACTACGGTTAATATATATATATTAGCATAACATGAATATATATATATATTAGCATATGCATTGATGAATTCAACTACTGGTTTGGTTTGACTTAATAGCATATGCATAATTCCAAACCATTAAGACTTAATTCTATAACAAAAAAGTCAACAAACAAAATGAACTGTTTTGATATCATTAAGCAGTTGACATTTAATTTATTCAATATAATTGGTAAGTTGGCGACGCTAAACAAATAATTTCTGATAGTCTGCTCCAACTTAATTAATCACATCCCAAAACAGATTACACTTTAATTAAAAATATAATCTTTTTATAGAAATTTAAAAAATCTTAAAATAATACCATCTCTATGATAAACAAACAGTTAAGTTACTTTGTTTCTAAGCTACTTGTTCCTTTTATTTGTTTTTTACGTCGTGATCTTCATTGTTCATATTCAATGCGAGTGAAATTTAGAGAGATAAGACATGAATGACTTTAGCCTCCCGTCGTATATATAATGTGTCTCTGTCCAACAAATGTCTTGTATTTTAGAACATAACACCATTTTTCTCCCCTTGCCTTTACTTGTGGTTTTGTTTTGGGATAAATCATAAATCAGCAAACGTTTCTGTCGGGTTTGTTTGGAAACTCTGAAGAGCAACGTTGTTGGAAGCTAATCCAGATGATACTCACTGCGATACTGTTGTTCGTGACTGCTGCGGTTTTGGTGACCATCCATATTTGTGCTGTCAACGGAGCTTTTCGCCAAAGAGACGGTGATGATAATGGTGATACCATCCCGACAACCACAGCGTATACTAGTGGACTGACGAAGGAGGAGTTGAAGAATCTACCTTGCTTCAACTACAAAGCAGAAGAAGATGTTAGCCCTGTGGATTGTGTGGTTTGTCTGGAGCATTTCAGGGTCGGCGATAGTTGCAGGGTGTTGCCTAACTGCAACCACAGTTTTCATGTTTTGTGTATTGACTCGTGGGTGTTGAAGTCTCGCATTTGTCCCATTTGTCGAACTACAGTCTTTCCCCCCAAAATTGCCATGGCGTTGGATGAAGAAACTGGAGCTTGTGCTCATATTGGAGTTTAGTTCGACATTTGATTAGGTTTTTCTTCTTCTTATTCTGTTCTTCTGTTAAAAGCATCTGCACAGCCCAAATAGTGAAGCTATACAGCATTATTAATCACAGAATACTACTCTAGTAACTTAGTTTATTATTTTGTATTACTATAAAAAGCTTCATAATATTAAAAATATTTATGAATTTATTTTAGTATACATTATTGGATAATTAATAATTATTAAGTTCTTGTTTTACAACTTTTAATACTAAAAATTTTATAATTTAAAATAATTAGAATTTTTTAATATTCCCACCAAAAAAATAAGACATTGATGAGAAGGTGAACAAGAAACCTATGCCCAAGACCTGTATATGGTAATACCTATTCATGCACATCAAGTCCTCAAACTAGTGGAGTCGTCTTAATTGCCTAATGATCACCAATATTTATGTTGCTTAAGGATATGCATCGAAGTTATTAAGCACCCAGCTTGCTAGTTGCTAGAACATGATTAAAGAAAACAAAGGCTGGGATCATACACAATAACGATGGTAAAATTATATAGTTGACAGGACATGAGGGCCTGAATAGCATCCTATCTCTAGGGTTACGAGTATTTCAAGTTTCCATTCCACAGCATATATCAAATTCTTACATGTGTGCACCCTATTATGGTATTCAATTAACAAGTAATCTTAGCTATTTGAATGTGCTTGTTAAATGTGATAATGAGATTGCTGTTAAAATGTTGACCGGTGGCGTTCAAGCAAATTCAAGTTGCTTGCATCTTGTTGCTAGAATTCTAGACTTGCTGTAGAGATTCTACAATGTGAACCTTACTCACATTTATAGAGAAGGGAATTTTACAGCTGACTCCTTTTCTCGTCTTGCTTTTGATTTTCCTCCTGGCTTTCATATTTTGAGGCAAGTCCTCTCTTGTGTTAGTAGATGGCTTGATCATGACTTAATTGGGGTCTCCTATGTTAGGTAGTTTTCTAGCTGTGTAAATTATGATCCATTTGTTACCAAAAAAAAAACTTACATGTTTTAGATATAAGAGATTATGATAAATTAATTTAGAATTTAATGAACTCAAATTTATATTTTATTATTTAAATTTAATCAAAATTTTATTAAATTCAAAGTTTTGGAACTAATATGTATATAAAAGTGTGGTACACTCCCAATAAGACCTTGTTCTCGCTATTCGATATAAACTGGTACAGTTCCGATGCTAAATTCTAGTGTTTTGGGATGTTAAATTAATCACGAGACAAAGAAAACTATATTTAATTCAGCTGTCAACCCAACTTTAAACACCCGCGCACATATATCGGCGACAGATCTTCTGTCCATTTTTTTTTTCCTATTTTGTATTATTAAATTTTAGACATTTATTTATATGGATCTCACATAAATAGATAAATTAAATTCGAATAAGTTAAAATAAGGACAGAAAAAATGGACCAAAAAATCACGAGAATATGTATAGTCCCCTCGTCTTAATTTTTCCCCACTATGAGAAAACAGTTGGTATAAAAAAAAAAAAAAGTCAAACAGAAGGTAGAGAGGTAATCAAGTGATTTATCTTGTTTCTAAGCCACTTTGTTTCTTTTAATTGTTTTATTACTTAGTGGCCTTCAATTCAATTCGCTGCTCATACTCATATCCTTAAAAGACATGACTTTAGCCTCCCCTTGGATATTTGTATCTGTCCACCAAATATCTCCTTTTAGCACATACTACAATTCTTCTTCCCTCGTCTTTACTTCTGTTCTAGTCAAGTTCGGGTGAAGATGAAACTGAGATAGATAGGCTACAAATTAATACAACCTTCCCGTCGGATTTGTTCTGATAAGCGCTGCAGGGAAACGTTGTTGGAACCTAATTCAGATGATACTCACTGCGTTACTATTGTTCGTGGCTGTTGGGGTTCTGGTGATCATCCATGTTTGTGTTGTCAACAAATCCCTTCGCCGAAGGGACGGTGATGATACAATCCCGACGGCCACCGCGTGTAATGGTGGACTGAAACAGGTGACAGAGGAGGACTTGAAGAATCTACCTTGCTTCAACTACAAAGCAGCAGAAGAGGTCAGCCCTATAGATTGTGTGGTTTGTTTGGAGCATTTCAGGGTCGGAGATAGTTGCAGGGTGTTGCCTAACTGCAACCACAGTTTTCATGTTGTGTGTATTGACTCGTGGGTGATGAAATCCCCCATTTGTCCCATTTGTCGAACCAGCGTCCATCCCACCAAAGTTGCCACGGTATTGGATGAAGAAAGTGGAGCTTCTGTTGATATTGGAGTTTAGATTGACATCGAATTAGGATTTTTTTCATATCTTTTTCTTTTCTTGTCAACAGATGACAATGATTAAAGGCTCTAGCTTTTCACGTGAATTCATGACACGCTGTAAATTTTAAGTTGAATTCATGATTTCGATCTATTCGCTTCTCTAACCAAGTCAATTCATTTGCAGTTTCAATGGGCTCGATCCAAGTCTATTCTTATATTTGACGGTTTTAATAGGTTTTCCTGTCCACTGTAGGGTTTATTGGACCTTCCGTTGCAGTCTCTCAAGACTCAAGTCAGTGAAAGGTGGGCAGAAATTCGTCTCTTATACAACGCATGCCAAAATTGAAAAAGTAATTTGATGGAAAACTGAAATAATCTTTTTCTTGGGATCTTATATGAAGAGTAGAAGTTTTTGCTTTCCATCGTTCGTCTGAGATGTCCAAATTCTGTGGAAATTGTCTATCTACTCCCTTTTCAATATATATGTGATGTTCAGTTCTATGATTCACTGGGACCTTTCTACAACCTACAAAACCAACTGGTTCAACTTAAGAAGCAGATGAAGGCTTGATCATCTGTTCAGGGACCAGTTTTCAAGTTGTCATAAGGTATGATCACCATAAGAGTTGGGCAATGGAGCGCCTTTAAAGACCATAGTAATGGACCAAAAGTGATGGCTAGTGTTCTGCAGGATTCAGTTATAGCACAGATGATTTGAGCCTACTAGGGTCGACTAGCTACACTGGCAATCTTAGTGAATCTAAAGGTCACCTGCCCAGAGAAGAACTCCCTTTTTCCAACTTCAAAGGAAACAAACCACCAAGTATATGTTAGAGACCAAAATCCCTAACAGTGATTCCACACAAACTCAGAACCCACACTGCCAACAGACGCACACACCAGCAGTCACAGAACACACACAACAGTAGTAGTAAATCCAGAATAGAGAAGGAACAGAGATGAATATAGATGAATATATTGATATGCTATAGGTATATTGAATATACTAGCTTCGAGGGCTAGCTGCCTCCACAGTAGCTAATATTCGAGGATTAGCTAACCTCCCTACAATAACCAATCACTAAATCATATCTGAATGCCCTATCCTTCACCCTCTACCCCTTTTTATTCTCATCCTTTCTAACTAACTAACCCGCACATGATTCTGGAACCTACTGGAATAATCGGGTCTCAACAATACCCCCCCCAAAAGAACCACCTTGTCCTCAAGGTGGGAAGAATTCCTTCAACAAGTCTGAACCGTCCCCCTCACACGCGGGTTTGAGAGTTAACACCCGGTTAACGAGCTCGGCTTCCTCTTCCTGTAACTCGTTGAGCTGCTCATCATCCTTCAGCAGTATGTGAAACTGTTTTTCGCCGCATCTGTGCCCTGGCCCGTACTTGGCGTCACATCGATAGCAAAGCCCTTGCTCTTTCTTCTGTTGAATCTCGCCAGCTGTCAAACGCTTGAAGGGGTACGGAAACTCCCTTCGATTTGGTCGACGCCCGTCGGACGTCCGATTCGGGTAGGAGTTCACCCCCGGACTGGTTGCGGTGGGCGATGGCGTAGCCCGACTCCTATCCATGAGTCGATTAGGGCTGTCTAACGCCGTGTTCGGTAGAGAGGGAGTGATTGTGATTTTACCGTGGGCTGGGTAAATATTATTATTACCCATTGTTCCACTCCCATATCCGATTAACCCACCTTGGATTGGAGCTTCTTCAACGGGTCGGGTGGATTGGCTCCAAAGAGCCCAATTCCTGCCTTCGGTTATTATCGCCATCTCCATCATCTTTACCAGCGACTCTGTTGATATCAGCTGCAACTCCGTCTTGATTTCCTCCTTCAACCCGTTGACATACGCGGCTGTTACTACTTCTGCCGGAATACCGCTCAACATTGACGCCACCATCTCAAACTCTCGGTTATACTCCGCCACAGTCCCCAGCTGACGTAACCGCATGAGAGCTGTTAGAGGATTGCCGGCCTGACTACTGCCAAAACGTCGCACCACCGCTGTCTTAAAGGTCGACCAATCCTTCATCGGCGACCACCCTTCTCTCCATAGAAACCAGCTCAAAGCCTCACCCTCCATACATACTGCTATCGCCGCTAACCTCCCTGCCATCGGAACTCCATTCAGATCGAAGTATCTTTCTACCTTAAACAGCCACCCGAAAGGATCTTCCCCGTAGAACACCGGGATCTCCAACCTTCGGTGAATCTTCTCCTTCGTCATCCACTCTTCATCTCTTGGTATTTTAGCTTGACTCCTCGAATCTGTAAGTTCATCGGTCTCCTCCCACAGTGTTTTCCCTCGACTTCTAGTTCCCAAGGACTCTTGAATCTGTCGCATACCTTCAAACAATGACGCCATATCGCCTACCATTTTGTCAACTTTTTTCTCCACCGTATTCATCTTTTCGTCCATTATTCCCAGATCTTCCGTCA
>JAOSBP010000006.1:26672042-26684121 GCA_027563825.1 Erythroxylum mucronatum | reverse complement strand
TGCCAAGATCCAAATAGAAATCATAAAACGTACCGAATTTCTTTAATATTCTAACCCCTAAAATGGGGCGTTACAGTAATATAATTAGGAAACTATTTCTAACAAATTAAAATTAAAGATTAGTCATTCCCAAAAATTAAACAAAGAAAGAACAATTGCATATATACGTGAGAAGAATTATTTAACATTTTGTATGATGTATTAGGAATACCTCACATATATTAATCAATTAAGAAAATTAAAAAAATAAAGAGATTGCTTCGGTTTTGGGCGACGATGTGAAAATCTGGTAGCAAATTGTCTACCATTTACGACTAAGTATGGTGGTTGGTTGCAAAAATGGTCTTTTGCGGCTAAAATTACTTCGTCGCAAAAACCCTCAGATATTTAAATTAAATGTATTTTTTTTTACAAATAATAAGGTTAAAGGTAGATTAAGGGCTAAAGGATATATGTTGTCATGTTAGTGATGAATTTGGTTTAAATGAAATGTGGTTTGCAATTCTTATTAATTCAACTAATAACAAAAAGATGATACAAATTTTTAAAAATTTCCCCAATTTATTTTATTTATCTACCAAATTAAAAATAAAGATTAGTAATTCCCAAAAATTAAGCAAATCAAGAACAACTCTATATGTAAGTGTAAAAAACAAAATTTTCATTTTGTTATTAGTAATAAGAATAACTCATATATGTTAATTAATTAAAAAATTAAAAATGTAAAGAAAATATTTGAATTTTGGCGACGTTGTGTATAATTGGTTACAAAATTGGAGTGATATGTGACGATAGTTTTGACCGTCGAAAAATGCTAAAAAATTTAGTATTAGCAATGATTTATTAGTTTGGTAGCAAATTGTCATACAATTTGTGATATTATTTTATTTTCATAACAAACGTTTAATATTTAGTCACAAAATATAAATTTGTCGTCAAATATACCAGATAAGAAAAATTAAATAGTCGTTCATGGGACAACAACGGCGTCGTCCTAACGTCTGTATAATGATTAGCTGTGCTGTGACACCTACATGATTTGGTGGGAAAAGGAACGAAAAGAACAATTAATTCATAATGAATTGCAGAGCTTTTTAAGTCTTCACTATTGCAACAGTTCAATGGATGAGACAGATGATTATGGTAAATAAAATTTACTTAAAAGATGAATCCTAAACTATTTTCTAGATATAGAATATATAATCCTTGGTTAAGGGGGGTTTCAAGATTTGAGAGCTGTAATCACCACTTCTTCACACTAAGCCTCCATATTTAGTTTCCAGTCTTTTCTTTCCTTAAAATGTTAAGACTTTGTTTTTGTTTATATTTTTGCAAAATTGTTTTGAAGTTAATAGCTTCTTTTTTATCTTTAAATAATTTAATATTACAATTTTTTAATAATTTAAATAAATAAATATAAATTTTAGTTATAAAAGAATATAATATAGATAGAACGACGTGAAACTTGAATTCCATATAATAAACAAATATTAATATCAATAAATAAGCATGAATTTTGATAGTAAAGCAATATATGTGTGAAACTTTTAAAAATCTTATATTTTCTTATCAATAATTTTAAACTTATATATTTACCAATTTCGATGTACGGCCATACCAAACCACTAATTTGATATTTTGTTTAAATAGTGGTCCCCGTCCCCTTCTCAATTCAGAACTGAACCAGTTTTTAGTCAACATCAATGCCTACCCTCTCTAAAGCCTACAATCTGAAACCAACAAGGAGTATCTACAATTTTCTCACAAGACGATGTCATGAAAGGGAAAACGAGTACTACATGATGGATGGTGGGACGGAGGCAAGTCAGGTTCCTGTACATGTCTTGCAGTTTGTCATGCTGTAAGATATTTCACTAACCAAATCATATTTGTAGCCACAAAAAAAACTCCCAGGTCCTAATAGACCCCAAGGTTCTTCCAAACCATGACAAAAGCCATTGCAGGACATGACCCTGGAACGTACGTGGACCGGTAGCTTCGTGACAACTAGTACGCGCTTACTAACTCAGCATCACAGAACGTTAAGTGGTTGATTGATGTAGATCGAGACGGCTTAATTGCCATTACTAAATAATATATAGTTATCGTGGATGTTGAAGTTTGATGTAATGAAGTTTGATCATCATCAACTTGTTAATTACGTGTCTCTAGCACACACGATTTGTGTCCCTACAAATTGACAAATTTGTCGTTAAAAAAATCTAGAAAGTTTGATGCCTGGTAGCAACAGCTTCTGGGTTTGCTTACAACATCTGTAGCTTGTGTTCTTGGAGTTCACATTATGTGAGGACAAAAAGAATGTGATTAGTTAGCCAAGAAAAGACATCCGTTGGCCTGTTGCAACGATTGCAATCGCCTTGCTGAAAAAACATGTTCCTTGCTATGAAGCTAGAGGTATGAATTCGTCAACATTTTGTCTGATTATTATGTCCATGATGTGCATGGCCGCTTGTCCAATTCATGTAAAGGGACAAAATCATCTTTAGCAACATCTATACTATTCATTGGTAACGGAGGAAGTGAGATAGAGATAAATAACGATTTTGGTTGCAATTTTTGCTTGTTAAATCTGATTCAAATTTGAAAAATCTAAAATCTAAATTCGTCTTGACATACAGGATTATTTAAATTACAAGATCAAACAAAAATCTAAACTAAGGGGCGTTTTTCAATTCTAATTTTCTATGTAATTTTTATTTTTAAATTTCAATTTTTCTTTCAAATAAAAATAGATACCTATTTAGCTGTTAATAAAATTTGTCTTTTTAATCGATTCATATAGATTAGATATGGTTCTGTCTGATTCTGATAGGGCTGGGCGTTATTGCTTGGATCCATGAAGTTGATTGATTTCGGCTTGGAGATACTTGCAAAACAACACAAGGCACACCAGGAGTTGATTGCCGGCAGACCCCTCCGACGCTCAAGTTAGTCTTTTGGTAGAGGTTTTGGTAGCTAAGAACAGAGAAAATCAGAGTTATAATGTCATACCTATATCATGGCAAAGTAGTACCTTATATAAGGAATAGCTGCTAGGTTTAGGTTATTATTCAAGAATGGGCCGACCTGCTCATAGGCCAACCAACCTGCTCACAGGCCGTTCCAGTCTGGGCTTGGGCTTAGCACGACCGACTCGACCAAGATCAATTCAACTCTAGGGATGAATAAACAAAGAAATCTTTTTTAGCTTTGCCTACTAATTTTTATGAAAAGAATGAATCAGGAAAAAAAAAGATTTGAATCATAGCTTTTTTTTTAATTTGTTATTTCAATACAAAGAAGGTTTTGTCACTAATATGTTTCTTCAATTGTGAAAAATGTATTTAGGTTCAAAGCCCTAGGTGTAGTACGTTTGGGGGATTTACAAATTCCTCCGGCTTATTCTAAAACTTTCCGAGGCTCGTCTCATGATATCGATGTTGAGAGAGATAAATTGAATAAGTATGTTAATGTAGTAATATTTTATCATTAATATTAATTACATATCAGATGAAACATAATGTGATTCATTATCTATTGGTAAGTGTTTCACGAGGTAAAACTAAAACAAATTGGGGAAGGGTTTAAATAATGTGATTATAAGAAATTAAAATTGACAAAAAAAATAGAAATAAACATAAATAATAAAATCTGGAAAATTAATGAACAAACCTTGGTTTCAGGTTACCTATGCTATCAAACTAGTATGGATCATCGATACACTTTTAAATTAAATCCATTAACAGATGCTCATTAAATGGTGTTTTCTCTTAGAATTAAATGAATAGAAGCATATATTCTAATCACTTTTATTAACCAACAACTTAGATACGATCTTAAGTTTGATTAATTAATAGCTTTTAGAACTAAGAGAATCAGTGAGCAAGACAACACACATATGATATGTATTTAGTTTAGATAAATATCTTTCTTACAATTTCCAATCCCTAATGTAAAAGATGGTAATCCTATTTGTCACTTTGGATTAGCAAAACTGAATGTTAAATCCTACTAATCTGGCTGCAAATTAAATCATTCAATTTCTGGTTGCGCACCCTAGAGATCAATCAATCAATCATGAAAAGTAATACGAAAGACACTTAATATTAGTCAATGAAATAAACTTTATTCACAAAATCTCACACTACTAAATGATAACGTTGGTTTCCTTCAATTAAGAAGAAGGAATAGCAAAATGTTTGGTCTCCATATCTTCCCTTTTTCTAGAAAAACAAAAAACTCTCTAAAAGAAAGCAAGAACATGAATGATAAGATGTTTAAGGGGTAGCCGTCCTCCCTTTTTTAAAATTATTTGATCAGATACACTCCCCCACAATATCAGGTAGCAGATCCCTACATAAGGAAAACAACTTAATTCCCAAAATATTTAGAATCCTAAGAATCTCCTTTCAAATCAGACTCTAGTGATAAACTTTTCCTTTACACGTGCCCACGCTTAGTCAAAAACTTTTTTGTTAGCTGGAAATTTGAATTTTCTTTGCTTTTCTTGCATCTTTTTTATTCAAATTCAACTCCTATGTGTTTAAAATCACCTGATAACAATTAAGAAATAATTCCGTTAATTTTAAATAAAACTTTCAACACATTAAAGATATTTATATCCAAAGTTAGCCCAAAAATAGTAACTTATCAAATTTTCCCACACCAATCTTTTTCTCATCCTCGACAAACTACTTTTGCAATTAATTGGCCAACTAATCAACTTTCTTTATTTCAAGTCTCACAATAGTAAACAGTGCACACTTTAAGAGTTAAACATTGTTTTAATCAATTAATAACCCAGAGTCAATCATTTAAGTAAATATAAACAAAGTCAATTTAAGGCAATCATATTTCAAAAACTAGCACATAATTATAGCAAACTCTTACAGATCGAATTTCGCTCAAATCACTCAAGTCTTTATTGGTTCAATATTTCACTTAAATTCTTCTAATGCAAATATTATACCATATGCTTACTTTTTCACCAACTTTTCACCACTTGAAATACAAAAATGCACAAATAAAAAGGGCTTTTATTTAAGGTTATATTAGGCTATAGGTAAAGGTAAGGCTTGATAAATGGAAAGTGCAAAAATCATAAACATTAGCAAAGCATCTATCCATTTATGGAGACACAATTTCAATCACAAAGGAGTCAACAAAGTCATTTCGTATAGAGATAGATTAAATTCCATAATTTGTTTTTCACTACTATTTTTCCTTTTTTGAAATATTAATATTTAAGAATAGGAGATAGCAATATAACACATAATTCAATTCTCAATCTCTTCAATTGCCTTCCATCTTTTTCTTTTCCTTGCCTTCCATATTTCTCCAAATAAGTTTGACATAAATTGTGGATAGAATGCTTACTTACATTTATGATGGGTGAAGATATTAAAGGTTTTAGTTGCTTATTATGGGTTTATCAAGAAAAAAAAGTTCATCTCAGACCTTTTAAGCTAAAGGTTTAAAACAAAGAGGGCCTTCATCATTTTTATGCATGAATGCATAGATGTGATCTCAAGTCAGTTCCAAGCAAGTTCTAGAGAAAAATTCACCTTAGAAGATAATCACACATCAAAGAAATAAAGATTGGTATAAATGTTTCAATCTTTTTGGCCCAAAAACTCACAAGTTAATGCAGTTCACCACAATTATATACCATACTTAATCATATGATTGCCAAACCTTAACTAAGTGTATACACATGTATTTCTTAACTAAGTGGCATATATTTTCCTAAAAATAAAATTAACTCAAGTTATGCACACTAATTAAGTCAGTAAAAATGGAAGTATAGAAAGTGTCAAAGTTAGCTAATCAATTGCAAACAACTCAATAAGCATTCAAAAATTTTCAACAAAGATTCCTAAATAGAAGTTGTATGGAACATACCCACCCTTACACCTAATCCATACATTGTCCCCAATGCAATTATATAAAGTGAAAGAAGCAAAAATAGAAAAGAGAAGAGGAAAGAAAGCTTCTCTGTAAGTTGATCGCCTAAGTCATGGGGTTGGTGGGTAAGGAGGTTGGAATCTTTAGTATGCATAATATGCTATAAAATTTTGCTCCATTCGGTGCATCTGACGTTCAAGTCAAGCCAAACGAGCACCTAAGTTGGCTTGAGGAGGTTGGCTACTATTCGGCATAGGTGAGCCAACCTAACTCTTTGTGGCTGGACGTGGGTTGGAAGTGACAACTGGACCCGGATAAGTAAAGGATAACCGCCCATAATTCATTTCAATTATGCCCATCTTACACAAACATTCCAAATCCAAAGGTTCTATGACACAAGCCACAAGCATGTTAGTATTTTCAGGATCCAATAATTTCAAATTAACAGCCAATTGAGTGATATAGGACCCTAATATTAATGGTTTGGATTTCTTGTTTAACACAGATTGAAATTGAGTTAGAAACTAAAAACTCAAATTAACAGGAATTTGTTTGTCTATACACCACAAAAAATAAAATTAAGACTTAGAAAGTGTACCAGCAGAATCCTGTCGTCCCAAAAAATTGTACGTTAGGAGTCAATGTATGATTTTGAAAACAAGATTTTTTAAATATGAACTCTTAGATGCACTGGCATTATATGGTTGAGGATCGACAGACCATTGAGTTCACATTTCAGAAGCATGAAAATTAGTATGATAATCACAGTTGGAACTTACAAATGGTTTGTTTTTAATGTTATCGGCTGATATAAAACCCATAGCAACGTTAAATTCAGCAATAGATAATGCAAATCCCTGCTCCATAAGTCTAAATTCATCAATGCCTTTGTAAACATATCGAATTCTTCATGGGAATTAAATTAAAAGGTGCTGTAAAATTCCAACAAATTTGCCTAACTAATTGCTTAAAGGAATTGCAAATTTGTAAAGCATCAAGAGTATCAGTCAGAACATACTTACATGAGTAAAATTTTTGTTAGCTCAATTGTTGAAATCTCTAATTGTCCTCTGGCAGTTGAAAAGTAGTGAAATCCCCATTTTGTGAGTTCCATTGGCTTCTCCTTTTGATTTGCTTACCTTTTCGGGTTCAATTTCTAGTTGTAAGAACTTGGGTCAGTTCAGAAATCGGAGGTATGGAGGGACTCAGCGTCACAGCTGCTATATCCGATGAAGGTTAAGTGTTAACCGATGTAGGGATTGGTGAAGCTAACTGGCGTGAATCATTCTTATTGCGTGGCATGGTCCCAAGCTCTGGAATTATAGACCTTAAAACACTAAAATAAGAGCATAAAGCCAACGAAAATTTGGACTGGTGGGTGGCGTTGATAGCGGTGGTAAGGAGGGTAAAAGTTTTAGGAGTTTTCGTTGGAATGGTATGGGTGTTGGATAAATTTATAGTGGGGGTGAGTGAAATTAGAATGGGTGAATGAAAAATGTAAGGCTGAAATTGCAGTGGGCAGGCGAGAAAAAGTTTTTTTAATTTTTAATTTTTTAATTAAACTAGAATTGAAAATATTGACATGTGAAAATACTAAAAGGAATGGAATAAAATTGACAGCTAAAAAAAACTAAAAAATTTTAAAAAAGAGAAATATTGTCAATTTCTTCAAAAGTTGCTAGGATGAATATATCCAATTAGGCTATGAATTGATAAGTTTCAATAAAATTAAATATGGAAATAGCTCTAATATATTCCTAATTGCATTCACCAACTATCAATTTCTCAAAAAATTGCACAATGTTAACTTACCCAAAAAATTCCCAAATTTCATAGAAAAATGCAAAAAACTTAAATTCAATCAAAATTGAACATAATCATATCCAATTGGGAGATATAAAACCTTAAAAATTGACCTTCTACTTAACTAATAAGCATCAATTTAAAAAATAACAAAGAATATGTAAGAAATTGAAGAAATCCTAATTGTGAAACCCTAAATTGCCCAAATTTCAATTTGATTAAAGCTAAATATAATCTTATAAAATTGAAAATACAAACATATTTAAAAACATGAAAATAAGTTAAATTTAAGGTACAACAACTAGAAATGATTTATGATAATAAATAAATATAATATGAATCTCATAATTAATGATCAAATAATAATTTTATTTTTAATATAAATTTATCTTATTAACTTTGTCTTATATATCAATTAATTAAACAAATACTCATAAGATAAAAATAACTTTAAATAATTATTTTATAAAAATTACAATCAAACCGATTGACTACAAGCATAAATCAATACTCTAAATACTTCTCTCAAAATCCGACAAAAAATAATGAGCTTATCCTGAAAATTGTAACCGTAACAGTCTAGCTCAATCCCAGATATAGATTGCATAATTTCCAAAAGAAATCAACCAATGAGCATTCTTTGCTTAGGGATGGCAATGGGCTGACCCATGGGTCAATCCCGCCAATTTTTAAAATAATTTTTAAAATTAAAAGTATAAAACAATATCTTTTTTTAATTAGGTCCGGGTCTGAGTACAAGCCTACCCGAGACCTAATTCTTCTAAGTAAAACGATATTATTTTGCTTAGAAAAGATAAACCTCGAGTTGGTATGGGTCTGAGCCTAACCTATTGAAAATGCCTAAATTTGGGCGCATGGGACTTTGTTTTGCTTAAAGCAAAACGATGTCCCATGAGCTTGCCTGTTAATAATATTTGAATCTGAGCTCATAGGATATCGTTTTGCTTAGAAGAGTTAGGCCTGCCTGTGATCTTGCTCATCGAAAATACCTAAATCTAGATTCATGGGTCAACCCATTGTTATCCCTGTCTTTGCTCTTGTTTTCTATGGCTTAAACATTTTCAAGGAAGAGTGACTGTGATCTAGATGACAAAGTTAAATCCTAGAACTTACAGCAAATTTGAAAGTATAGCTGGTACAAGATTCGTTGTCTCAACATCCTCATCACATGACTATTATCGCTACCACTGCTCTCCTTCTTCGCTAATTCTGCTTGTATGAATCTTATAAGGTAAGCCCTGGTTGATGGAGTAGGACTTGAACGCGTGCGGCGACCTCTTGCTACTGAATTACTATGCCACAAACTTGAGGTCCGTAGCTCTGTGTGCAAGGCTTTCACAATATTAAAGGAGCCTTAAGAGTTTTGGATGCCCCAGCATTATGTTCAAGCCCAATGCTACTACCAGTTTTAGTATAAAACATTCACAAAAATGTATATTTACATATTTCTTTTTCTAATTAATTTGAAATATATTAAAAAGATTTTTAGCCTTATACACGGAAAAAGAAAGGACAAACATTATTCCAAATAAGTATTAAAGTATGTAATATGAATTAAAGAAGATTTATATGTTTACACTCCATTTAAACATATTATCAATTAAGTAACTAATATAAAGTAAAGATTTAGTAACAATAAAAGATAAATTGTAAAGAGATTAAAAATAAAAATAAAACCTATTCTGGAAATTAGTACCAATACAAAACTAAAAAACGCTCCCAAAAACTTTTTAAACTTTAACATTTTTAATGTGTAGATGGATAACAATATAATGTATGATAAAGGAAAAAAGTTCACAAAAATTAAAGTTAAAACTAAAACTTTATTTTTACGCACATAAAATAAAAATTTTAAAAATAAAAATGTGAATGGTAAGTGGTTAGGCCGGTCGTGCTAGGCCCAGGCCCGGGTATAGACGGCCCATTCATAGATAGTGACTTCCTACTCATAAGGGAAGACCTAAACCTAGCAGGCATTTTTTATATATAAGTTTATTACCTCATCATGAAAAGGTACGATTTTCGAGAACCCTAGTATTCTTTATTCCTAGCCGCCAAAACCTTCACAAAAAGATTAACTTGAGCGTCGGAGGGGCCTACCGACGGTCAACCCCCGGTGTGCCTTATTATTTTGCAGTTGTCTATAAGCCAAAGTCAACTAATCTCATGAATCCAAGCAGCAGCTTTCTGCCTTACCAAAATCAGACAAAACCAGTAAACTTATTAGACAGGCCTTAACTATTTTTAAACATAGTTTTTACAAGACCCTATACTATTTATAATTTTTTTTAAAAAAATTAAGATGCTTAATATTCGGATTTGATCCATCCAAATTATACAAGTCTATTTCTGAAAAAAAATTAGTTGTCGTTCGAGTCCTATGTATAGCAGCGATAAAGCTGGGCTTGAACTATTTCACTGGAGAAAATGGAACTTGGGCTTCCTCTTTGGTTCGGATAATTTCTTAACTGTTCCCGGCACCCAAGCTTCAAATTGTTCGTTGGATTCATTGTAAACGGTATCACTTAATGACAACGATAGCTAGAATTTGAGCCCTTCAAACATGTGAGGTTTGTGAGTGTGTAGAAATGACAAAAGAATTATATTACCCCACAGCACAAACGGCATATAGAAAGAAGACTAGAAGGAAATCCCGCATTTCAGAATTATGAGTTCCAGACACGGACTAGCTGACAAAAAGGAAAAGCAAATAGTAATCATTGCAGTGTCTTGTCGAATGTGCAAGTTACTGATTCAAACAGGAGTGGTGGTGGTCTATCCAAGAACGTGATAAACATTTGTCTTCAGCACAGAAGTTGAATCATAAGAAAACACGTATACCATGCCCACCTGGTCAGGGTTGGCCCCAGTGGTAGTGGCGGCAATCTCTTGGAAGGAAATAAGGGAATAAGGAACCTGATGATGTGTTGTCCTAATTCTCAAAGCCAACAGAAAAATACGTACTGTACTTATTCTTACTTCACGCCAAATGAACAGTAAAAGATCTGCATCCTTCACGTGGTTTTGTCAGTTTTATTTATAAATTATTTTAAAAACAAATAAAAACATAAACTTTATCGAAACAGTTTAAAATAATTAGTATATCATTGAAATAATAAAATAAAATATGATTCACTCAGGCATATGGTCACAGTCAATAAACATTTATGGCTCACATATCATTCCGACAACTCTTGGTCACAAAATTATGGGAATAACCGAAATCACGCAATTGAAATTTTTTTCCAATATATATATTTTTAAATGATTTTAATAACTGAATCTCTGTTAAAGATTAAGATCATACAAAGGTAATTGTAGTTGTGTTATCCGAGACACAAGTCATTCTTCTCTTATCGGGCATCAACTCTTTAGGCCTGCCTTTTAAGGATTTAAATTATCCTTTTTTTTCGTATAACATAGACTTTAAACATGATTTATAGTCCAAGATTTTCTTATTTGCGGGATGCTTATAAAAAAAGCAAGTGTAGAACGTACTTATCTTTCTATATGACTGTAAGGCCTTGTTTGGTTGGCATAAATTCTTTCTTGAGAAAGTAATATTTTTCTTAAAATTTATATTATCACGTTTAATTCATTTTTTAAATAGTTAGGAAAGTAAAAATTTTCTCAAGAAAGAATTTATGCCAACCAAACAAGGCCTTAATATTTTTCCTAAAATTTATATTATAACGTTTAATTCATTTTTTTAAGTAGTTAGGAAAGTAAAAATTTTCCCAATCTAGGGAAAGTAGTAACACTTTACTTAGATTCTAAATCCCAGCACCCCCTTGGTATTTAGATTACTTTCCTCAGGAATTTAATCTAAAATACACTAGCCAATTTAACCCTTCATTATCTCTTAACTATACGATAACTCTTTTATAAAACCTACCTCCTCTTTAACTAATGTTACGAATATCGTACCGGACTTAGTACCGGATTAGATTCTGGTACGGTACTGTACCGATATCGGTTAATATCGAGTATCGTTTCGGATAATTTTTTAAATTTATGAAATAGTCCCTAATTTTTTTAAAAAATATAAAATAATTCATTGTCATATTATACAGTTGTGCTTTATGTTTTTAACCCTCTCCAAAAATCATAATAATAAATAATAATCAAAATTTTAATTTAATTTTTAATATAATAATTTTTAATAAATTTAATTAAATTTAAAATATATTTTTAAAATATATAAATTTCAAAAAAAATTTGATTTAATAATTAAAAATATATAAAATAAATATTAGTATATAAATAATAAATAATAAATTATTTATTTTAAAAAATAAAATATTTTTATTAATACTTTATTAATAAATATTATATAAAATATTAAAATAAA
>JAOSBP010000006.1:26652730-26664204 GCA_027563825.1 Erythroxylum mucronatum | reverse complement strand
AATGCATGATCATGCCTCCAAGTTGTACACCTCATAACTCTCAATTCCAATATCCAAAAATTACAAACTTTATACCACTTTAAAGTTAAGATAATAAGCTTAAACGTTGTGAAGACATCTCAGTCTAATTCGGCCTACATCAATACAGTTTATTCAAAAACCATAGGATATTATTTCTGTCCCTGGTAGTGCTACAACCTAAGTCAAGACTCAATTTCATGCCAAATTTTGAAAATCTTAGAGAGAGAATTAAAATTCAACTTCTTCAAGAAAGTTGTAGAAATATGTCTCTAGTTTAATCTGAATTAAGAAACAACTCATTTGGAGATCCACAGTTCAAGTTATAATCGAAATACCAAAGCAAGTTCAATGAAAACGCTTCATTTCTTCCAGCTTTTCCACAAAATAAACTTTCGGTTCAATGTTACACGGTCATTTTGACAATGAAAATGAAGAACTTAAGCCAAACATTCTTCTACACATTTGTTCCTTTATGTCTTAAGTTTCTACGGACACCAATTTTATGCAATTTGGTTCAGTAGTTTGAAAATTATCCCCAAATGACTACAGACTGTTCACAAATAGTGACAGATTCCAAATACTCAACTTCAAGCCAACTTTTGACACACTTAGTGACAAAAATAAAATTTGAAGCCTTCATTAAAGTTGGAGATACAAGTTTCTAGTTTAATAAGAATTTAAATTAATCCAATTTGGATACCTACAGAGCAAGATATGGCTAAAATACTGAAACCTGTCCAGTAGAACTACTCATCCGAACCAGTTTTCAACATGTATCAAACCTCAGTTCTTTCCCATTTTATTACACAATTGATCCATATCAAACATCAAACAACACATGCTATCACAGATACCAAGTTTATAAGTCCCTTACCTTACTAAACTTCAAATTCAACTCCAAGAATCCAGCTAAACCAAGTTTCCAAACATCCAGCACATACCTAAGTTTAAGGTGTAACTTTCAGCACCAACTAGATAGTATTTCATAAAGTTACATGACCTACTTCTTGATGAAATAACTTACAAAGATGATGATCCAAGCTTCAAAAAAGGTCCAGAAGTTGAGAGGGGGAGTACGAGATGAAATTTCGGCGAAGAGAAGAGACTAAAATGAAGACTTGCTCCAGCAGAATTTGCCACATCCAAAGCTAAGTGTCATGGAATTGGAACAACATATGTCTCCATGCATGAGCTTCATGTGTCCCTTAAAGGAGTTGCCATGTGTCAATGATACATTAGGTCATATGTCACACACTTAGTGTTGCCATTTGTCAATGTATCAACTATGCCATTTGTCAATGCTTCAACCATGCCAAATGTCACTAACTCATAAGTTAATTGTTCTAATTTTTATGTACCAACTTAACTTGCCACTTGACAACTTTTCCTATACCAAATGTACATTTAAATACCTTAATTCTCTGATGAAATCAATTAATTCCAATTTACTAACTATTATCCACTTGACCAAAAATTCAAATTATATGTCTTTCATATTCTAATCATAGACAAATTCTAATTCCTATCACACATGTACTTTCATAAACATGCATTATTTCAACTAGGGTATATTTTGGGGCCTTACAACAAATCCAGGTGGACATGGTAATTTTCCTGCCATGACACTAAAACCCATATGAGCAAACTGATCAATTGAAGACCAATAACTAGCAGTTGGTGAAATAGGTTTTGGTATAGCGAAATCTCCAGGGCATGCCATAGGAATACTCCATAGTTGATGTTTGTTAAGTATTTGACCTAATTGAACACGCCACTTTATCAATGGTTGAGACTATTCTAAGAATGTCCAAAATAGAGAAATGGCATTGGTTGGATTAGTTAAATATTGATAAAAATGTAATGAAGACAAAGCAATATGACAAATATAAAGGGTAGATAAAGCCCAAAGATACCACATAGTTAGTTCAGTAAGAAAATCATATAGGTGATGTAGCATGCCATAGAGTGTCAGAATATCATAGTGGTGTGGATGTGGAGCAATGTTCAAAGTGGAAAGAAAAAGATGAGGTAATAAAAAAAAACTTTTTTGTAGAAGAACAACAATTTTTTCTAAATTTTCAGGAGGGTCTTTGGTAATTGGAGAAAAGGATTTATTAACTTTGGCATAGAGTGGGAGATCCATAAGTGGTAGGATGATAAGAGGCATTGATTTTTTTTAAGATAGGAGTGAGAAGTTGAATTGTCTTTTTGGGTCTTAAGAGGAAATTAACTAGTACATTGTGATGGCCTTTGATACAGTGGATGTGAATTTATGATAGAGAACTAATATGATAGTTCAAGATAGAGATGAGTATGATTTCGATCTCTCCAAAAAGCTATTAGTTCTTTGGGGATTTATAACTTCACGTATTGCTAAACTGGTGTTGCTTTTAAACCACACTGTTATAATGTAAAACTTTGAATAATCTCTTTCACTTTAAGATGGTAGGTGTTAAGAATAGTACAAATACTTCTAATCTAGGAATGATTACGAGAATAACTACTATATAGACTTAACAAGAGAAGACAAGTATCATGAATATGATTTTTCTCAAGAAGATGAGTAATTTCAACCAAATTTTCGATTTTATTGGATAGATTTCTTTTGACGTTTGAAGGAAGATTGGTTATAGAAAGAGTAGAAGAAAGGGAAACAGAATCAGTAGACAAGGATACACTCATGATATAAGCAAAGGTATCCTTACTTACTTTCATCAATAACAATGTGGTCACAGTTAACAAACACTTTTGGTTCTGATAGTAGGTAGGATCTGTAACGGAGATGCCTTGCAATATACTTTCATACTAATCAGGATATCTGGGCTAGGTAAATGAATACCAAAAACTTTAGTCCACACAATGCAATTAGGGAAAAACCTTATCCCAAATTTTCTTTTTGTGATAATTCCAATTTTAAATGAATTGTCATCAGTGGTAGTAAAATATTCGTCATAAGATATCCAGGCTTTAGGAGGTAAGATATTAGGCTTCATAACACTTCAGTAAGATCCAGTATTCATATATCCAATAGCTTTAATTGACTTATCATATTTATCTTGTAGTAACAACTAGATATGTACATAAGGACAAGGAATAGAGATAGGCTTTGATTTTACCTTAAAATATGGTTGTTGCAGCATGTATAGGTTATAATCCTTAGTATCTTCTTCTTCATCAGTAAGAGCTTCAAATGAGTCAAACTCATTATCAAAGGAATCGATAAGTACAACAAATTTGGTTTCCTCATCTTTACTAGTTTGTTCTTCAATGACATCTTCAATGTTGTTGTCATGGATTGGCACAATAACCTTAATGGATTCCAAAGTTAAATCCCTTTTTATCTTATTAGGATATTGTCGAGCAAAATGTCCTAGCTTGCCACAAAGGAAACATCAATCTACTTTTGTAGCATGAGGAACTCTTCGTTTAAAGAATCAAACAAATCTATGACATTTATGTCTTCTAAAAGGTTTTTAATAGCCTCCACTAAAGAATGGGAATCTTTGAGATCATTTGTAGGAGAACTTATGATGATATTTCTTTTTGGTAGGACACTCACAATCTTTTTTCTCCTGACATTTAATTTTTAGATAAAGCTTTTTGCAATCCTTCTTCAAAAGAGGACCACCTTGAATTATATTCTTGGAAAACGTTTATTAATCTCAAAGTTAATTAAGAGATGTCAATGCAAGTTGATAAATGTCTCCAAGAGATATTTCTCTTATATCTCTGTGTAAAGCTACAATGGTCCTTTAAAGTTCTGGTTGAAGCTCATCTGGAAGAGATGTGATGAATTATAATGGAGATTGACATCATTGAAATCGTTAAACAAATAATATCTTTCCATCATACGTTGAAAATGTTGTTGAAGATCTCATTTATCCAGAAAGCAACACTTTATTTCAAAATATTTTTGTCGATTTTGCATGTCAATAAGTTGAAGATATCCAACAATTTTTTTATGGATAACTCTAAGAAGAATACTAGCAAATGCTACTTGAATATATTGTAGTTTCTAATAATCATCTAAACTTTGTTATCATTTCCTTAAAGTATTAGTGAAACAAGAAGTAAACTCAAACAAGATCTCTTAAAGTAGTATCTGGTCGGGTCATCTAAAATCAATCTAATCATCAAATTTATGAAGATGATCTCTCTATTTTTTAGGTGGAAGATCATCAAAAGTAAACTAGAGTCTTAAAGTAGGTTTGGTTGGAGTTACTAGTATTGGTGGTGGTGTAGGTCTGATTGGTTAAGTTCTTGTAGATTCAGCTACACCAATTTCTGGTTTAACCTCAGTTGGTTGAGAAGTATCAGACATAGCCATCATTATCTGGGCCAATTTAGATAAGTTAGCAAATTGTTCAGAAACCTCTAAAGAATGTTCAAAAACTTCAGAATATTCAGATACAGAAAATTGGCTTTCAAATTCATTGAAAACATATACTAGTTTAAAAGCTGCAATAAGCTCTTGTTGAGGACCTTTGTCTTTCCCAATTGATGGAACAAGATGGGTTTTAGGAGGTGAAGAAGGTAGAGTTTTAATTTGCAAGGATTTTGTCTAAAGATCAATAGGCTTGGTGTATAAGGGTGATGAGTCATTTTTCTTTTCAGCTTTAGGTTTTATAGATTTGGTAGATTTTGGTCTACTAGTAGTGTGAACATATTTGATTAAAAGATAATCTATTTTGAACACCTTTTCGTAATCAACTGCTTCAGGATAAGTTGGGGTTGTATAAAGAGCCTAAACAACTGGAAATGTTGTAGGATAAGCCCCATAAATAGTTTTTTATTGTTCTGTCTACATATCTACTTTTATTCTTTAAAGTACTTTTTTTTACTACTATAGGTTTTTGCTCTTTGGTGATGAAATCAGGTCCAAAATATTAAGTATCAAATTATCTTCTTAGATCAACATCAAGTTGAACCATTTGATCTCGCAAAGAAGTACATAACTTTTGGATTTGAGAAGACATAAACTCTGCTTATTTTAGTAGCTTATGTTTGTTGTTATAGACCATTAAGCTTATTATCAATGCATCAAAGAACTTTATTCTAAGCAACAACAATGTCTGTCTTCTGATTAAGTACTTCATTAATACGATTTGATACAAGTTTACCATGAGAAGTAATACTTGTAGCGTAAATATAAGGGTTTGAAATAACATTATTAGTTTCTTCTATCTATCTCTCCAAAAGAGGAAATTCTTCCTCATAATGTCACATCATCATACAAGGGATAGGTGCTGGGGAAGCAATAGGAATGGAAGGGATAATAGGCTCAGTTTCATCTTGGATTTTAAGGAACCGATGTTCTTTTCCAATACCTTGGAGTAGTTTATGAATAATCTCAGGTCTAGGTAGAGAGTTTTAAAGCCTAACCTATAGTCTCAAATCTGGATCATGATCATCATGCTTGGGACTAATTATTATGGAGGTTTACAAAGATGAATTTCTTTGGATTATTGTCTCCCTTATGTCATAGTTTTGCATGCCTATTGTGAACAGAGGCCTCATCCTCGTTGTATGATTCCTTGTTAATTTTGATTCTCTAAACTCTTGTAGTAGTTAAGAAATCAGGTCGAATCCTAAGAGAACTAAATACTAGTTTCTTAATTTCAAATAATAAAATAAAGTGGGAGATTTTTATTAATTAAATAATTAAATAAAATTAATAAGGAATCAAAATAAATCAACTGAATATAAAATGGAGAAATTTAAAGGCCCTTAACTCTGATTCAAGGGAAAGATATCATCTAAGTGTAACATTGACCATTGGTCTAAAAAAAATAATTGTCACAATTTAAGTAGTTAATGTGAAACATATTAGGCTAGCCATAATAAGTCTCTAATTTTTCTAAATTAATTGGTTCAAATCCAACATATAAACCAAAACTTACCATCAATTAATTGGGTATGATAGCATTCTATATCAATTAAATGATAGCAATAAGCTTTGCGAAAAATACTGGACTTAAATTAAATAATTGAGATATTTGCAACTATTCAACTTAGTTTTCTTATTTCTTACAAGTTAAAAATGCAAATTCATAAATAACCTATTCGTTACTTTTACTAATCCTTCATGACAATTACAGATCAATAAATTCATCGATAGCTATAGAAAAATTAACATTAAATTAATTTGCCAGATCAATCAATATTAATTATTCATGAAACATAAGAACTCAAAATAAGAAATAATTGAATTAAAACATGAATAAAAGTTTCGAATAAAACCTTATAAAGTTACAACTAGAGTTTGAATCCACTTGAATTAGAATAATTGAGCTAAGCCACACGTGGCTTAAGTTTTAACACTAAAGATTGAAAAAAGATGAAAGATTAAAAAAAGAAGAAGGAAGGTTATAGAAGGGCAAGACATCCCTCCTATTGTTTTTCTACTTAAACTCTAGTTTAATCCTATCTTGTAAAGATTCCTATCTAAAATAAATCCAAATCCCTACATAATTGGGATGGAAAGAAGTTTCCTAACCAAACTCTAACTCTTCAAGTGAATCTAGCATTAGGCAAGATCTTAACTTATCCACTGTAGTAATCTGTCCACTTTTTTCAAAATTCGAGATTTTCACTAATAATGCTTTAATTTGATGCAATCTCTACTTTTCATCTCTTAAAACAAAGCAGACATTAATATTCCTATTTAAGAACTAAAATATATCCAAAACAAAAGAGATTATTCCTATTAATATATTAAAATAACATCTTATCAATCAACATCTCATATAAAATTTCGTCGATGATGGCTAATATACACAGGTTGGCCATCATACTTACATAATGGAAAGGAGATCCACTATTTCTTTCTCAGTGTGATAAAATTGATTGTAGCGTTAAAATGGGGCCAGATGTGTCAGATGATCCAAGCTAGTTGTCGTTGGGCTTATGCAGATGGATTTAACAGATCCATCCCTCAATGTTCTGAGAATCAATGGAGTAGTAGTATGGATGGAATGCCTGTGAGGAGCATGAAATACATTCTCACAATTGGTGATCCATTCTATGGGCACCAACTTTTCAAGTTCTATTAGTGCCAATTGTTTTGGGATATGAATTATAGTGGTTTAGTCATGGTTTCGATCTCTTACCATGCACAAAGCATCATAATTAAGTTTGGAAAGTTAAGATCTACAACATGATTTTGTAAGCGATAAACCATTTGATAGTGTAATCAGGCTATAATTATTGTAAGGTTTTGCTTAGCTCCAATAATTTGAACTTGAATTTTTAGCCTTTCAGATAGAGTGAGATCATCCAGTATGATGTTAAAATAGGGACAAATGTGAGGATGACATTTTCATTATTTAGGGTGGTCAATAAGGTACCAATCAAAATATTTTGGTATATAGTGTAGGTAATGTCAAGAAAGGATAGTCAAGCAATAGCTAGAGTCCCTTTTCTTCCGTGGACGGTGAGAATAAATTTTATTTAAATAATTTGATTAAATAAATAATAATATTTTTAATATTTTTAATAATACTAAATATTTTTTAATATATTTCAAAATAAAATATTTTTAAAATAACAAAAAAATTGTATTAAAAATCTATATATGTTATTCTTAAATGAATTGTTTGACTCTTAATCTCAACTTTAACGCCAAGTCCACCTCATAATTACTTCTAAAAGAACTCACTTCATGAATTCGTGCAATACTTGCCATTGATAATCCATATTCACCGCTCTTTTAGTGTATCTATAAAATATACGCAGGAGTAGACTAGCTTTTGGAATCTTGTTCTCTTAGGTGGTTCAGGGTGCAAGTCCCTTACAAGAGGACCTAAGTTTAAGTTCCTTTTTCTAATTTTATGAAATTTTGTAACACAAGTGCAAATTTATTTTATGTTAGAATTTATTAATAATTAAATGTATATTGATTATTTTAATTTAATTTGTGACCTAAAATTATAAATTTTTAAATAAATTATGTAAAACATTTAACAACAACAACAACAATGTTCAAGTAGAAATCTCGCTAAAATATAGAATATGCAAAAAGTTCAATAGTATATAGTCTTACTTCTAACTAGCAGAGATACTATTTCTAATAGACCCACAGAAAAAAGAAAGAAATAACATTTTGAGAACGATTTGAAGAAAAAAAAAGCCAACTACATAAAACAAATAATCATATAAATAAAAAATAAGTAAATACAAAGATAAAATGTACACATAAAAATAAAATAAAGAAACTCAAAATCAAGATAAAGATAAAAGTAAATACATAAATAAACAAACAAGAAAGCAAACAAATAAGTAAGTAAAACAAACAAGCAATTGAAAGGTAAAAATACAAAACAAATAAATTAAATATCTAGTGGTGCAATTACTACAAATAAAAATATTTAGGATAAATACAAGACACAAGAAACAAAGAAAAAGAAGGAAAATGTTCAAAAGGTTTATGAAAAGAGAAGGACCTATCTATGTAAAATTCTTTACCAATATCCTAGTTGACCAATGTTTCCTATTGAGAGGCAAGTCCTTGGTAAGCTCTAATAAAGTTATATCATACCTAATCACCTCCCCCAAGTCTTCTTAGGCTTCTTCTTCTTTTCTTATAATCTTTAAGTACAATCTTCTCACATAGTCACATCTTCTTACTGAGGAGTTAAGATGTCTCCTTTTAACATGTCTGAACCAGTGAAGCCTTATCTCCCTTAACTAATCATCAATTTCAGTCATCCCAACTTGTCTCTTACTACTATACTCTTGACCTTATATTTCTTGCAAGGTTGCACATCCAGTAAAGAATTCTCATCTCTGCCACTGTTAACTTATGACTATGCATCTGTTTGATAGGTCATAAAGTATGGCTGACCTAATTGTTAAGCAATAAAATTTACCTTTTAGCTTAAGCGGTATCTTCTTGTCACATAAAACTCCTTATGTGTCCCTCTATTTAAGCCACCTTAATTTGATACGATGAACTATGTTATCATCTATCTCACTATTGCTTTTTATGATGAATCCAAGGTACTTTTATGGTAAAACTTATGAACCAATCTTTATCTCCACGGTAGGTGCAACCTGTGACTTGAAAAGTTACACTCTAAGTACTCGGTTTTAGTCCTGCTTAATTTAAAACCCTTTGACTCTAGCATATCCCTCTAAAGTTCTAGCTTGACATCAACATCCTCTTTTGTTTTATCCACTGAAAAATGACATTAGTAAACAATATACACCAAGGCACGTCCTCTTGGATATTTTTGGTGAGCTCATTCATAATTATTACAGACAAAAAGGGGCTCAACAAGGATCCTTTGTGTAGCTTGATATCAATAAAAAATGTTATGTATCTCTTCCTATCATCCTTACTCTAGTCTTAACTCCTTACATATCCCTAATAAACTTATATAGGTTATATAAACTCCATTAGCTTCTAAACACCTCCATATAACTTCCACAAATACCATGTCATAAGCCTTCTCTAAGTCAATGAAAATCATATGCAGGTCCCTCTATATATCCCTATAATATTCCATTAATCGTTTAAGGAGTTGTATATCTTTTATTGTGAACCTCCTTGGTTCATAACTAAATTGGTTCTCTGAGATAGGTGCACTCTTTCTCACTCTCTTCTCAATTACCTTCACTTATAACTTTATGGTATGACTAATTAGTTTGATGCCTCTATAGTTGTTATAATTTTAGATGTCTCTTTTGTTCTTGTAAAGAGGGATTGGCAAACTTAAGGATCACATTAAAAAGCTTGGTTAATCAAATAAAACCTTTTCTTTTAGGCTCTTCCACAGCTCTATTCAGTAACTCATTAGGTCTTGTTGTTCTTCCACTCTTAATCTTCCTCAAAACTCGTTTAATTTCTTCTCTCATTATCTTTCAACAACAACTGAAGCTACGATATTTCTCAGAAGTGCTAAGATCACCTAAAAAACATTATCATCTCCACCTTCACTAAAAAAGCTATAGAAGCATCTCTGTCATCACCTTTTATGTCATTTTCATCCACAAGCACTTGTTCCATTCTTTATACAATAAACTTGATCCAAGCCCCTTACTTTCTATTCCCTAGCTCTTGCCAACTTAAATATATCATTTTCTCTATCCCTGGTTTCTAATTATTAATATAAGTTCTCGTAGGCTCTATTTTTGGCTTCTAATACTATCTTCTTCGCCTCTTCCTTTTCTAGCTTATAACTCTCTCTATTAACTACCTTCTCTTCATTCGTGTTGCTTTCTAATAAGGTTTTATAGGCAGCCTTCTTGATTTTTTACTTTTTTTGTACATCTTCATTCTACCATTAAAACTCTTTCTTATTACCCTTAGGCCCTTTAGAAACTCCCAAGATCATTCCTTAAAAAAGCTTCTACTCCATCCCACATTTGAGTAACAACTACTTCTAGTTTCCTTTCTTCTTCATACATTATTTTATTCCTAAGTTGTTCCACATTGTCCCCTTTTAGATTCCACCATCTAACTATAGTGTACCTTTGAAGACTTATCTTCCTTATCCAACCCTTAATTATATGATCCATGACTAATAATATTTGTTGATTTGACAAGCATATGTTAGGTATCACTTTATAATTCTTACAACTAGGTCGATCAATTCCTCTTACAAAGAAATAGTTGATCTAAGTCTTCGCGATTATGTTACAAAAGATCATAAGGTACTCTTTTTTTAAGAATAAGTTAGCTATCACTAAATCAAACACTGCCGAAAAGTCCAACAAAGCACTCCCACTATTATTCCTATCTCCGTACTCAAAACCCCCATGAGCACAAGAATACTAGTTCAAGGTCGCCTTTATATAGCCATTAAAGTCTCCTCCTAGATTAACTTTCTCGTTAGGAGGAATCTGTTGAATCTCCCTATCTAGCTCTTCTTAAAATTGACACTTAAGTTATTCTTCCAACCCTATTTGGGGTGCATACGCACATATTGCATTGAAAACAATATCTTTCATCATAATCTTTAAAGACAAAGTCCTTTCATTACTCCTATCATAACATCATGTATGAGTTCCTTAATAACTAAGATACCTATACCATTTTGTTGTCTCAAATACCTTGAATACCAAAGTTTATACCTATTTATCTATTTTGCTTTAGCCCCTATCCACTTTGTATCCTAGATGTATGCTATATGAATCTTATATTTTTCTAAAATTTCTATAATTCCAATGACTTTGCAGTAAGAGTTCTGATGTTCTTCCAATAATCTATCCGCGATCTATCAACATTTTCTCTCCTCCTTGCTTTAAAATCACCAAAGGACTAGCGCTAAGTGTTGGGTCCCGAAAATTTTTTCTTTTCTTTTATTTATTTTATTCATTTATTTATTATTCTTTTGTTTATTTCTTAATTCTTTCTTTTAAATTGTTTTAATATTGTTAGAGATGAGTCTTATTTATTTTAGTAGTATTAAAAAGGGGAATTAGAAATTAGAAATTAGACTAAAGTGTTAGAT